>CM076614.1:31525890-31774285 GCA_038502775.1 Hippodamia convergens
GTTATGTTCAAGTTATAAAACAATCTTTGAAAGTATAATCTCAGAGTACTTCCCCAAAAACAAAATCATCATAAATGTGAAGGCAGAAAAGGATTCACAGGACACTTTGACAGAAATGGTCGTAGATGTTAGAATTGAACCAACTACTACTACCGATACAGACGAGCAAGAATCATTGGATGAAGTAAATATAGACTTATCACAACCTGGGACAAGCCTGAGTACTCAAATGGAAGAAAAAATGCCTGAGGTATTGAAGCCAGTACATGAGAAACTATCGAAAAACCGCCCAACTACATTGAAGTTTAACATCAAACCACCTCCTAAATTCACAGAATCAAATTTACAGTCCTTGGCCAATTCTCTTGTAGCTCTTCTACCCACCTACTTCCCCAACAATAAAATTGCGGTGAATTTGAACGCTTCTAAGAATTCCCAAGGGTTTATAACTCAAGTAGTTATGAAGATTGTTTTACAACCATCAGCAACCAAAAACCCAACCATCGAAAACGTATTTATAGACTTAACAGACCCTACAACAACATTGGAAACCCAAGTAAAACAAAACATGCCTGCCATACTCCAACATATCAGGGATCCATTAAAAAAACAACCTGTTACTTTGAATTTCACAATTCGACCACCATTTGGATCAACTGAAACATACCTTCAGGACTTGGCCAAGAATATTGAAGCTACTCTGAAGGAATACTTCCAAACAATAAGATTACTGTAAGTTTGCAAGCCAGGAAGAATCCTCAAGGCTTCATAACAGCAGTATTCACGAAAATAGTTGTACAACCCTCAAATCAGGATCAAATCAATGACAATGTGGAAATTGACTTGACCAAAGGTGAGACAACATTGGACGTCCAAGTGAAAGAGAAGATGCTCAACATTGTGGATGATGTCAGAGATCGTTTGAAAGAAAGAACCTGTTACTTTGAATTTTGAAATCAAACCTCCTATAGGGTCTACTGACAATTACCTACAAAGCTTGGCTAATGATGTAAAAGTTATTTTAACTAAGTACTTCCCTAGCAATGAGATGGATATAAGTTTGAATGCTGTAAAAGATCCCCAAGGATTCTTAACTGATGTAAATATAAAAATTGTTCTAAAACCAGCTTCAACTCAAAACCCAGGCGGTAATAACATTGATGTAGACTTGACAAAAGGTGGAACAACATTGGAGGACCAAGTAAATGACAAGATACTCAACATTGTAGAACATGTCAGAGATCGTTTGAAGAAAGAACCTGTTACTTTGAATTTCGCAATCAAACCTCCTTTCGGGTCTACTGACAGTTACCTACAGACCTTGGCTAATGATTTAAAAGTTATTTTAACTAAATACTTCCCTAGCAATGAGATGGAAGTAAGTTTGAACGCTAAAAAGATCCCCAAGGATTTATATCCGATGTAAACATAAAAATTGTTCTAAAACCAGCTTCAACCCAAAACCCAGGCAGCGATAAACATTGATATAGACTTGACAAAAGGTGGAACAACATTGGAGGACCAAGTAAATGACAAGATACTCAACATTGTAGAACATGTCAGAGATCGTTTGAAGAAAGAACCTGTTACTTTGAATTTCGCAATCAAACCTCCTTTCGGGTCTACTGACAGTTACCTACAGACCTTGGCTAATGATTTAAAAGTTATTTTAACTAAATACTTCCCTAGCAATGAGATGGAAGTAAGTTTGAACGCTAAAAAAGATCCCCAAGGATTTATATCCGATGTAAACATAAAAATTGTTCTAAAACCAGCTTCAACCCAAAACCCAGGCAGCGATAACATTGATATAGACTTGACAAAAGGTGGAACAACATTGGAGGACCAAGTAAATGACAAGATACTCACAATTGTAGAAAATGTCAGAGGTCGTTTGAAGAAAGAACCTGTTACTTTGAATTTCGCAATCAAACCTCCTTTTGGATCTACTGACAGTTACCTACAGACCTTGGCTAATGATTTAAAAGTTATTTTAACTAAATACTTCCCTAGCAATGAGATGGAAGTAAGTTTGAACGCTAAAAATGATCCCCAAGGATTTATATCCGATGTAAACATAAAAATTGTTCTAAAACCAGCTTCAACCCAAAACCCAGGCAGCGATAACATTGATATAGACTTGACAAAAGGTGGAACAACATTGGAGGACCAAGTAAATGACAAGATACTCAACATTGTAGAACATGTCAGAGATCGTTTGAAGAAAGAACCTGTTACTTTGAATTTCGCAATCAAACCTCCTTTCGGATCTACTGACAGCTACCTACAGACCTTGGCTAATGATTTAAAAGTTATTTTAACTAAATACTTCCCTAGCAATGAGATGGAAATAAGTTTGAACGCTAAAAAAGAACCCCAAGGATTTATATCCGATGTAAACATAAAAATTGTTCTAAAACCAGCTTCAACCCAAAACCCAGACAGTGATAACATCGATTTAGATTTGACAGACCCTTCAACATCATTGGAAGCTAAAGTTAAAGAAAAGATGCCTAACATTCTTCAACACGTGAGGGATACATTGAAAAAAAAACCTGTCACATTGAATTTTAAAATTGAACCACCTTATGGTTCTACCGAAACTTATCTACAACACCTGGCGAATAACGTTGAAACTATTCTAAAGAAATACTTCCCGAACAATAAGATTACTGTAAGTTTAAATGCTGATAAGAATCCTCGAGGCCTTATATCTGAAGTATTCGTGAAAATATTGATACAAAAGTCTCCAAGTGAAGAGTACATAATTCTAGATTTGACAAACCCTGACAACCCTAGATCTTCAACTGAAAGAGAAGATGCCCGCTGTTCTGGAGAATATCAAGAATAAATTAAATAAACAACCTGTTACTTTGAATTTCAAAATTCAACCACCTTCTGGATCGACTGAATCTTACGTACAACACCTGGGGAATGATATTGAGAGCTCCATAACGAAATACTTCCCGAATAATAGGATCACTGTAAATTTGAAGGCTGGAAAGACTCCTCAAGTTTTGTATCCGATGTATTTGTGACACTAGTTCTTCAACCGTCTTCACCTCAACCTAGTGAAAATGGAATCATAGAAATAGACTTAACACAACCTGGAAGACCATTTGAGGTCCAAGTAGAAGAGAAACTGACACTCATTCTGGAAGATATCAGAGAAAAATTGAGGAAACAGCCTGTTTCCTTGAATTTCAAAATTACACCCCCGCTGGATCAACTGAAACATACTTGAATCAACTGACTAATTCTCTTGGTCTCTCCTTCCGAAATACTTCCCTGAAAACAAAATGAGTGTTAAGTTCAAGGCTAGGAAGAATTCCGAAGGATTCTTAACAGAGGTTAATGTAGAAGTAGTCTTAGAACCATCTACATGGCAAAACGTTCAATTCGATTTAACTCAACCTGGTTCAAACTTGATTGATCAAGTAAAGGAATACTTTACAACTTTTTCCCCTGATATCAGTACAAAACTAAGACATGGGCGACCTGTTAATATTACCATGGATATTATACCACCTTATGGATCATCGGAGAATTACATACAATTTGTCGTCGACTCCCTGGTTCCTATATTCAGAAAATATTTCCCTAAAAACAAAGTGAATCTTGAAACAGGTGCTGATAAAAATTCGGAAGGATATATCAGAGACATTTCACTATTGATCAACATTGAACCTTCCTTCAAAACAAAATCTTATAATGTAGAGGTTGACCAAGCAAATTCCAAATACTCTTAGCTTCTCAAGTTGCTAACATCATCCCAAAGATCTTGAGAAAAGTAGAAAACGACTTAAGCGGTGGAGACTCAGTAAATTTGAATTTGAAAATACTTTCACCTGATGGATCTGATCAGGAGTACCTACAAAAGTTAACAGACTCTTTGGTTCCTGTTTTATCTAGGTTTTCCCGAGGAATAAAGTGATCATGGATGCGAGTGCTCAAGAGGACTCTCAGGATTCCTTAACGAAACATGTAGAAGTGGATATAACTATCATTTCATACGTTGTACAGAAAACCATAGATATCGACTTGTCAAATTCTGAGACCACTTTGGAGAGCCAAATATCAGATATTTTACCATCGATTCTGCCCTGGTGTGAAAGTTCATCTGAAGAGTGGTGAACCGGTAGCACTGAGTTTCAACATAAAGCCACCAGCGAATTCTGAGAAGTCTTACTTGAATAAAGTGGTGGATCAGTTTGCAGAGCTCATGCCCAAATATTTGCCTTACAGGGCAAGTATCAGAGCTTCTGCTACAGCGGATTCCGACGGAAACTTACTCAGTATCAACATCAAAGTTATAATAAACCCATGAAAATAAAGTATCATGTATAAGCCCATATATACACTTACATAAGTAGGTGAATGTTTAAAAGTATAGTGATCTGTTTCTGAAGAGTGGTTATATCAAAAAAAATTATGAACCTTTGTAGAATGGGCTGTGAGTTTTTGAGAATGTAATGGATACTTCCAATGGTTGTCAATAAATCTTTGAGAAAAACGTTTTCTTTCATTTGAATTATTTGAAATTTACTCAAAGAAACAAAGTAGGCCAACTAATTTCACATGAAAGAAACATATAAGAGTCAACCAATACTAGAAGACCTTCCCATGTGTTCAGACGTTTTTTCTTCTGATCCACAGCGCCTGCAATTTTCTTCTGTTCACCTTTCCATGCGGTTCAAAAGATTTTTATATCGGCAGTGTCCAGTCAACAGAAGCTCCTGTTCAACTCAAGTTTCGCAACAAATACCGCAATTTCCGATCGCGCTTCCCGACTCGAAAATACTAATTAATAATAAAAATTTCCCTTTTTCAAAAAAAACCTACTACTTCGTTTTTTTTTCACTCCTTGAAACCCCTTCATAATTCTCCAACTAACTTAAACAGTCTTGAAGTACTTTTGTACTTTTCCGAGCAATTTGAAGGACTTTTCCGTACCGTATCCCCCAGATATAATCCACTGCCGCTTCGTACGTATATCTTTTTATATACTTTTCCGAATAACCCGGAAAACCATTCCTTTTAGTCTTCCCAAATGTACTGACTACTTCGTAACGATGGAATTAGCTTGTCACCTTCTCGTGAGTGTAAATCCATCGAAAATTTTGCAACTATTCATTGAATTAACAGGAAACTGTTATACATATTATGGTATAATATTTGTTTCGGTAAACAAAATTCAAAATGATGAGTTTCAACAGAGTGAGGAGTAATTAACTTAAGGTCAGTTTCATTCTTTAATTGCGCTCAGTTTAATTCTTTGGTGTATCTCAAAATTTCAAGCATCATAAAACAAGATATTTTTCACGAAAAAAGCAGATTCTGTGAACTAAAGAAATATACATGATTGAATGTTGGGTAGATGAAAAATCAAAGTTAATTACTTACCACTTTGATGAGATTCATAATATTGAAACTGCTCATCCCTAACATGGGTCCATTTCACATTTCACAGAATAATAGGAACAAATTTTCAATTTTCAGAAATATAATAATTTCTGTTCATACATTTTTTTGTAATTTTTTATAAGGCACCACATAACTCAAACTTCACTTTCAATCTTTTTCGTTTCATTATTTGAATTTATTTACACATATTGTTTATTCGCAAAACTATAACACAATGTACGAAGAGCGTACAGATTCTGCTTATCTGAAAGTAACAGCATTTACGATCCCAGATGGTTTTTTTATGACACAATTCATGCGGCGTAACTGAAAAATTTACAACTAGGTACCTACTTCTTGAGGCCGCATCTCTTCAAACACTTGATGGTAAAAATTTTTGGTTAAATACATATACAGGGTGTTCTACAAGCTCTATGACAAGACAACTTTGACAGATAGTAGCTGTACTTAATCTTGAAAATTTTTTTTCCTATGAACATATATCCGATTTGTCTCTGTTTAGAGGATACAAGCATCTGAAAAATCTATATTTTCTGTTCAAATCATAATGATAATGAAAATTTTAAGGCTATAAAATTGTTCAAAATGTTCACCTTCGGCTTGAATGCGCTTGACATCGACAAAACCAAAGATGCCGTTACTCGGCGGATCAGATTTAGTTGGTTGCATCTTGAATTCTATAAAGTATTTGTTGAACAGAGTGAACAACATGACGAATAAGCTGCTCCAAATGTCTCCATGAATAAAAATCGAAGAGATTCAGATCAGGCGAACGAGGTGGCCATTGTATTGGTCCTCCTTGACTTATCCACTTATTCTGAATATGTTCATTCAGCAACTTGAATACTTGTCTCACTCTATTTGGTGATGCACCATCAAATGTTTGTAACTCCGAAACGAAAACGAATCGGACCTATGTTCATAGAAACAAAAATGTTCAAAAGAAGCACAGCTTCCTTCTGTCAAAGTTTGTCATAGAGCTTGTAGAACACCCTGTATTGTCGAGTACTGATTGCAAACTTGTTTTTTCTAATTCAGATTTCTTCGTATTTCATAACTCTCTCGGAATTATGTATTTCAACTGTTTGAAATTTTACCAACTGCTTTGAACTTTTTTCAACTGTTAGGGAATATTTTCCAACTGCTTTGAAATTTTTCCAACCGCTTTGAAAATTTTCCAACTGCTTTGAAATTTTTTCGACTGCTTTGAAAATTTGTCAACTTCGTTGAACATTGAATGAAATGAACCCTTTACTTAAATTACGTTGCACCAGTGTTAAGTGACATTTCGATAGCTAAAACCAACCTCAAATTTAAGTGCACCTGTAATGACCTCTTAGATATTCGAGGATGGGATTCTAACCTAAAATAATTTGACAAACTCATAAACTGACTGCACAAAATTTGTTGAATTCTATTAACTTCGTCAAAAAATAAATAATATTGAAGATGGATCCATTACAGTTGGAAACAGACGCGTTACAAGACGATTTGGAAGTAGTTGAAATTGTGGAACTAGTATTTCCTAGGCGAATATATGAAAGACATTCAAATTTCAATGCACTGGATGAGCTGTGTCTTTTTTCCATCAGGTTCTGTTTGAAAAACAGACAGTCTTGCATTTATCGGCATGAATAGAAACCCAACTAGAATATCCTTTGTCCTAAGAATAATAAATTTTTTCTGGGTAGAGATTTTTTCAAACCAGCTTCGGCCAACCAAGCGATGATTTTTCCCAACTTCCGATGTTCTAAGATCGCAACAGATCATTAATGAAAGGAAATCATCTCCCATACATCAATCAAAAAAATTGAAATTTCAACAAGCCAATCTAACGTTAACTAATGCATGAAATCGTCAAAATGACAGTAAAGTTAGGTTAAGGAAATGACAACTGTCATCTGTAGCAGGCCAACCAATGAAATGGCTTTATTGAACTAGGGTGAAGTTTCACAACATGAAAAACTGAAATATTACTAGATAGAAATATTTAAGGGTCCCTTACTTGAGATTCTGTTGAGTGACAGTCGTGCAACTGTCAATAAATCTAAGCGACCATTAACTTTAAGAAACACTCAGTTAAGTAATCATTTTGAGGTAAATTGGTGCAAATTGCCCTTAAAAACGCTACCTGTAGATCGGAGAACTGCAAAATTCAAGCGAAGAAATGAATTATTAATTAGAGAAATTAAACAAACTGATGCACCTTAAAAGAATTCATTTTTATATCTACACAATAGGTCTGCTTCATCCACTCGATAACAAATAATCATTAAATTGGAAATCAAAAAGATTGAGCCGCCATATCGTCCGCACTTATACCGAGCAGGGCCAAGTCGTCGTCACCTGGTGGTAGAGGCGGAGGCTGGAGGGGCATCATGTGAGAGATAGGAACCGTGCTGGGCGATCCAAGAGGATCTGCAAAAGGTGGGTACATCGGAGGGTACATGGCCCCATAACCGTTGCCCGCGTTGTCCCATAAATGACTCGGGTCCTCGTAGAGGTTCGGATCGAAGTCTTCGTTTTTGAATGGTTCCTGCAACAAAAAAATGTTATTTTTTGAGAAAAAGAACAAATCGAACAAAAGTTCTTTCTCTATTTCACTATCATAATGAATTCATTACAGTACTAAAAGTAGTGCTGTAGTGAAACTCATAACAGCATTGTTTCAGTTATATTTTTCGTTTTGTAGTTGTCAGTACTGACCTCCGAACGAATCAAGTTTCAAATCAAATCAATTCAAATTCCGTAATATGTCAAATTTCGTAAGTTACACCAACTGCCAAGATGAAATATAAAAGTCACTAACCTTAATTTTTATTTGAATTTCGAGAGTATTTCACAAAACTTGACTGAAATAGAGAATAGTTATTTATGATACAAGTGCAGAAGGCATTGATATTCTTACACAAGTTCAAAATTCAAAAACAAGCCACCTTGTATCTTTTTTCGTGGTTCTCCGATTTTGTTGAAATTTTCACCAGGTATAGAATTGGGTCTTGTTATATTAACCTGAAATTTACTTTGCGAAAATACCTGTTGTTCATCCGTTATACAGTGTGAAACAAAACCTTGTTTTATACCCTTCATTTCTGTGGTGAATTTGAGGCGGAAAATTTTATATCATTCAGTTTTAATTTGAAGTGTGACCCTTTCTTAACAAAATATTTGTGATTTACGTCAGTAACTGCTTTAAAAAAAAGATACACATTTTCAAAGAAGGTGTTGCATTTTTTAAATTTTTATATCAATTTAAAACATTACAATACTTTATCGACTGGAAAACATAAACAAACATCTGAAAATTAATAGCGTATATTTCCACCTCGCTTTCTCATCACTTTTACCATACGAGGTGGCATACTTTCAATGCATTTCCGAATTGCTTCTGGGGGAATATTTTCCCGTTCTTCAAAAGTGCTGTTCGTAAATCGGGCAAGGTGTTGGGCTGCCGATTTCGAACATGTCTACCAAGCATATCCCATACATGTTCAATTGGATTTAAATCCGGCCTTCTGGCCTCTTCAAAGTATTTTGTTACAACCCGTGCAACGTGAGGCCTAGCATTGTTCTGCATTAACAGAAATTGTTGCTTCCCCAGAAGCAATTCGTAAATGCATTGAAAGTATGCCACGTCGTATGGTAGAAGTGATGAGAAAGCGAGGTGGAAATACACGCTATTAATTTTGAGATGTTTTTTTATGTTTACTACTCGATAAGGTGTTGTAATGTTTCAAATTGTTATAAAAATTGAAAAAATGCAACACTGTCTTTGAAAATGTGTATCTTTTTTTTTTAAAGCAGATACTGACGTAAGTCAAAAAACATTTTGTTAAGAAAGGGTCACACTTCAAATTAAAACTGAATGATATAAAATTTTCCGCCTTAAATTCACCACAGGGTGTTTAGAAATGAAGGGTATAAAACAAGGTTTTGTTTCACACTGTATAACGAATGAACTACAGGTATTTTCGCGAAGTAAATTGAGGTTAATATAACAAGACCCAATTCTATACCTGGTGAAAATTTCAACAAAATCGGAGAACCACGAAAAAAGATACAAGGTGTTGAAGTTGACAAAAATTTTGCCTGTCCGGAATTTATTGACGGGGAGTATAGTTGTCTCAAATTTTCCATTTTTATTATTCAAATATTATACTATATTCTTGTGCTCGCCGCATTATCCCTAGTTGTGAAAGTTGATTTCAAAATAAAACACAATATAACTAACCTCAAATGAGTTGACAGTTTGGACACGGGAGGTTAGGAATTTATTTATATATTCATGGCTGAAGGATACTTCAGCTGCTTAAGTCCCGAGATTGGGCCTTTAAATATATATAAAGTGGCTTCAAGAACCTGAAATGTGTTATGAAACCGAAATGTTGAACTGAAAGGAGCTTTAAAATTAAAGGCACTTTAAAATTGATTATGAAACTGGCCCTTAGTAGGCTATAACTGAAATAACTAATGAAAATTTATGTTGCTCCACTGCAAATCGAAAACAACGGCAGCCATATTGGTAGACCTTCGCGGACGCCTCCATAATTCTTTCCTTCTTTATTCCAAGAACTAGTTACTTTAATAAAAGCCTCAAACATTCAATCGAGAATTGGTGAATTTCACTTACCGGCATGGGTGGTATGACCACCTCCTTTTTCTCTGGTTTTTTCTTCGGCTCCTCGATTTTCGGAGGAGGGGGCGCCTTGACAGGTTTCGGCGTGATCTTGGGAGCCGGAGGCGGAGGCTTCAGTGGCGCAGGCGCCGGCATTGATAACTCCGGATACGAAGAAAGCTTGGGGAAGCAAACTACGTCGGGATCCGGAATGAAAGCCCTGGGCAAGTTACCGGGCTCGAATCTAGTTTGCCTGGGTTTGTCGTACTCCTCCTTTTGGATCTCCTTCTCTACCTTCTCCTCCGGTTTCTTGTTCTTGAAGAGGGGCATCCTACCTATGAGGTTATAAAAGAACAGTTGAGACGACCAGAGAGCAAGAATTCGAGGATTTCGAATTTGAATATCGAAGGAATTTCGAAAGACGAGTGTGATTACGTCTCCAAATTAGCTGATGAACATGGTATCGAAGTGATTCTTCTGCGAGAAACCCACACGGCAACAGAAAAAAATCTTCGTGAAAGAGGACAGTTGAAAGGTTATGTATTAATTGATTTTTTACAAGTTTAGCTTGTTATTTTAAAAAATTATCAGTTCGTAATTTTGAATAGATTCGGAAAGGGCAACTTGATGGACTTTTTTTCATTTCTTTCAAATTTTGTGACATTTCTGTCATAAATATTAATAAACCTCCTAACATTATTTGGCCAAGAAATCTGAATGTTGATGTTTTTTGAAGTAGCAAATGCATTTGATTTATTCTGAATAATCGGTTTCTTTTCTGCATTTGTCTTTTTTCATTTCAGATTAAGAATTGCGAGCCGTTTTGGGAAGAATCTGTTTATCCGAGCCCATCGACGGATAACATGAAGATGATCACACTGATGTCTTTCAAGATTTTCCTGATATTTAATATTTTATGTTATTTTTTTTATGAGGAGACAGGTTTTTTTCGGCTGAGGTTTTTTTTCCCTCACTCTATAGTATCGTATGATACTAGTGATGATAGTATCGTATGATTCTATAGTATCATACGAAGAATGTTATGATACCCTGTTCTTTTTTTTTTACCTCAGCTTAGGTAGTTTTTGTTTCAACATTAATTGTATTATTTTAGCTCTCTTTTTCATAAGAGATTATAACCGATCTCACACCCCTACATCTGGTGATTGACAGGATGGCCCATTAAGCCATCCTCAGAATATCTAGAGAAGGCGCAGGTAATAGGAGAATTAGGTGTCAGAGAGTCTGGTGCTCTCTGAGTAACTACATCTCATCCTTCCTTGTGATGTAATGGTCAAGGAAGTAAGTACTGAGAAAAACTTCAGAACGATGCTACGCAAAAAAGAGGAATGGGAGCGGGAATACACCGACCAAAATTTCAAGGAAAATACTGTTAAATGGTATACAGATGGTTCTAAAACTAACACGGGAGCTGGCGCTGGGGTTCACGGGGCCAAAGCCAAGTGTGCACTATCGTTAGGCTCCTATGTGAGTGTTCTGCAAGCAGAAATATTAGCAATCGAAAGATGTCTAGATATTTATCTAGAGAGAAACTATCAGAATTGCGACATAGCTATTCACTCAGATAGTCAAGCTGCTATTGAGGCACTGTACTCCTATGTCATCGACTCAAAGTCGACATGGGAATGCCGGAGCAAACTCAATGAGATAGGCGAGAAAAATAAGGTCTCTTTAATCTGGGTTCCTGATCATTCGGGAATCACAGGTAACGAAGAGGCCAACAAACTTGCCAGAAAGGGTGCTCGGAAACCACTCGATGGCCCATACTAGTCGATAAGGTATTGTAATGTTTTAAATTGTTATAAAAATTGAAAAAATGCAACACTTTCTTTGAAAATGTGTATCTTTTTTATTTTTAAAAGATACTGACGTAAATCAAAAAACATTTCATTAAGAAAGGGTCACACTTCAAATTAAAACTGAATGATATAAAATTTTCCGCCTCAAATTCACCACAGGGTGTTTAGAAATAAAGGGTATAAAACAAGGTTTTGTTTCACCCTGTATAACGGATGAACTACAGGTATTTTCGCAAAGTAAATTTCAGGTTGACATAACAAGACCCAATACTACGCCTGGTGATAATTTTAACAAAATCGGAGAACCACGAAAAAAGATACAGGGTGTTGAATTTGACAAAAATTTTTGCCTGTCTGGAATTTATTGACGGGGAGTATATTAACTATCAACTATTAACTACCTATGAAGGGAAGCTTCTTGTAGGACGGCGGACCGGGTGGTTTTTTCTGAGAGGATTTTTCATCGGACTTCGGTGGTCTTCGATCTGAAGAGCTTCTTTCCTTGCTCCTGGATCTGGTTGGACTGCTTTTTCCTGTGGAGTATCTTTAGATCTGAAAGTTGAAAGGCAAAACTTAGAAACTGCACTATTTATTTCTGATTGATCAATAAGATGTAATTGAATATGCTCACTTATTAACGGGGCTCTGTCTAGGAGAACTATTTTTTTTCGGGGAGTTATTCGACCGTCCTCTTTTACTTCTTTCGTGTTCTCTTTCTCTTTCGAAGTTCCTGTCACTGCCATGGTGTTTTTCAGGACTGGGAGAAACGCTCGTGTTTCTCCTATATTGTTGTTTATCTCTATAGCTTTGTTTGAACTTCACTTGATTACGATCCTGCAAAAAAAACACAAGGATTAGAGATCGATTCAGTGTCGAAATATTCAAGAAGGGCACTTTATGAGTGTTGTTAAAATTTATTGCCAGGTACAGAATCTGAGGCTGTTTTACCGTGATGAATGATGTCAATCTTTTTTTTTTATTTTAGTTAATATGGCTCTATAGAATATTTTTAGGAAAGACACAAGATTCAGGATTGAAATTCTAAAGGTGAGCTTTAAGTAGGAAGACGACTTCTCATATATTTTTTCGAAGGTTCCGAAAGTGACATCAACTTTCGTTTTTCAAATGGGAAGACACATCTCTTATTGCATGAATAGATTTTCCGTTGGATTCTGAGTCTTTTTGATTACAAAAGTTTGAATTTTCCCGAGAAAATTCTCTTTAAATGAGGAAATACGAAACCCTGTTAAAATACAGTTATGTGATAATTAAGGTTGAAAATTTTATGTGTAACATGGTCTTTTGTAATGGGGTTGATCCCGTATAAATAAATAAATAAAAATAAAAAAAATAAATAAAACTTCGATGTTTTTTCATTAAAAATTCTCATTTCCGAGAAGAAAAGCTGATGCTTCTCTTCCGATAGCGCGATTTTCAGAATATGATATAGGAGGACACAAATTCTTTGTCAAAGTTAGAAGTGACTAAACATCAAAGAATCGTTTTTTTCAAATTGGAACCCATGTTTTCGAAGCATTTTCGAAATCTTAATCAAAAAATAATAAGAGCATACGTCCAAGAATTTTATCTATCAAAATATTCAGGAAAAACGATTTTGTCTTCAATTTTCAATGTGTTTTTTTCATTGAAAAATAATTAGCGGTCAAATGAAATTTTTGCAAATCTCTGTTATCGAGAAAATATTTTCTTAATTCTGGTGAATTTCTTTTTTGTCATGGTAGGGAAATTTGAATTTTCAGTAATGAAATTCTTACATGTTCTGTTGATTATTCTTTCAAAAGCATTAAAAATTATTACAATTTATTTTTTTCTGCATTCCTGAGAATTTTTTAAGTTGACTTCACTAATACTCTCATTGGGAACTTCAAACTAATTGTTGCTCTCGCATTACAGATAATTCAAGAACTTAACTCGTCTGAACTATGGAATATATTTTCTCGATAACAGAGATTTCCAAAAATTTCACTTGACCGCTAATTATTTTCCAGTGAAAAAACACATTCGGAATGAGATTGAAAATTAAAGACAAACTTTTTTTAAACGTTTTTCCTGAATATCTCGAAAAATATTCATTTTGGGATAAAAGTCTTGGACTTGTGCTCATATTATTTTTTGACGAAGATTTCGATAATGCTTCGAAAAAATGGGCGGATTTTTTTAATGTTTCGTCACTTCTAACTTTGACAAAGAATTTGTGACCTCCTGTATGATATTTCGAAAATCACGATATCGGAAAAGAAGCATGGCCTATTATTAAAAAAAACAAACATAAATATGGACTTTTTTGAAGCTAAAATTTATTGAAGATCAGGTTGTGATCAGTGTATTCGGAAAAATACATGCAAAATTTGGAGTTAAAATATAGAGGGTCTTCCATTTAAAAAGTGGCAAATTTGTGTCCAATCTTGAAAAGAATGCACTAAAAAAAATTTAAATACGGCACTGACTTTCATAAGAGCTTTCCAGTAATCGGGTGGGGTGCGCCAGAGGCGCCCCAGGAGCGCACCGTTTCTTATACAGGGTCTGAGAAATAATAACATCCCCAAAAGTAAACATTTTCCTTTTTGGCCCTGTATTTCTGGAACAAAAGTAGTTGGAATATTTCTGTTTGTGGCTCTAAATGTTTTACAAAAAGGTGATATAGGGTCGCTACCTTTAATAATGGCTGAGGTACAGTGCAGTCTCAACCAAAAGAGACACAGTGTACAGTTCCATCTGGCCTGATGGTGTTAAACAAAATCCTAAATAATATTTTGAAAACTTATGTGTTTTTACATCTACATGATTATTGGTATTGTACCTTGTTCAATATTCGTTCATATTCGAGCCTTTCTTGTTCCTTCCTTTCTCTTTCCCTCTTTTCGAAAGCTTCCTTCTCCTCTCGCTGTTTCTTTTCCAGCTCTTCTCTTTCCCTTTGTTCCCTTTCTTTCTGTCGTTTCTCCAACTCAACATATTTCGCCTGCTCCAAAGAATGCTCTCTGCTTCATTCTGTCCTTCAACGAATCTAACAAATATTTTTCCTTCTCCGGAGGTTCGTTTATGGTCATCCATTGGTTGATGAGGTTATCGTTTTTCACCTCATGCTTAACTTCTACCTGAAATTTTGATTGTATTTTACTTCTTATTATTGTTTTATAAAGGGTTATGCACGAATATGGCTCTATAGAATATTTTTGGGAAAGACACAAGATTCAGGATTGAAATTCTAAAGGTGAGCTTCAAGTAAGAAGACGACTTCTCGCATATTTTTTGAAGGTTCTGGGACTTCCGGTTTTTCCGGAAGTGACCTCAACGTTTTCTAAATGGGAAGACCCATTTTTTATAGCGTAAATAGATTCTCCATTGAATTCTGAGTATTTTTGATTCCAAAAGTTTGAATTTTCAAGAGAAAATTCTCTTTAAATGAGGAAATACGAAAAAAAAATCTCAAAATTGAACTCTGTTGGAATACAGACAACTTCGAGGTTTTTTCATTAGAAATTCTCATTTTTGAGAATCTCCGGGAAGAAAGGCTGATGTTTTTTTTCCGATAGTGTGATTTTCGGAATATGATACAGGAGGTCACAAATTCTTTGTCAAAGTTAGAAGTGACGAAACATCAAAAAATCGTTTTTTTCAAATTGAAACCCCCATTTTTTCTAAGCATTTTCGAAATCTTCGTCAAAAAATAATAGGAGCATACGTCCAAGACTTTTATCCTTAAATGAATATTTTTCGAGATATTCAGGAAAAACGATTTTGTCTTCAATTTCCAATCTCATTCCGTATGTGTTTTTTCACTGGAAAATTATTATAGCGGTCAGGGGAAATCTCTGGTATCGAGAAAATATTTTTCTTATAGTTCAGACGAGTTCGGTTTTTCTTTATTTTTTAGAGCTTCGAATAATTTCCGCAAAATCTTAATTCTGGAGAATTTCGGTTTGGTCATGGTAGGGTAATTTGAATTTTCAGTAATGAAATTGTTACATGTTATGTTAATTATTCTTTCAAAAGCATCAAAAATTATTACAAATTATTTTTTTCTGCATTCCTGAGAATTTTTTACGTTGACTTCACTAATACTGACATTGAGAACTTTAAACCAATTATTGTTGCTGTCGCATTACAGATGATAATTCAAGAACTTAACTCGTCTGAACTATAGAAAATATTTTCTCGATAACAGAGATTTCCAAAAATTTCACTTCACCGCTAATTATTTTCCAGTAAAAAACACATTCAGTATGAGAAGAAAATTGAAGACAAAATAGTTTTTTCCTGAATATCTCGAAAAATATTCATTTTGGGATAAAAGTCTTGAACGTATACTCCTAATAGTTTTTGACGAAGATTTCGAAAAAATGGTGTTTCAATTTGAAAAAACGATTTTTTGATGTTTCGTCACTTCCAACTTCGACAAAGAATTTGTGATCTCCTGCATCATATTCTGGAGATCACGCTATCGGAAAAGAAGCATCAGCCTTTCTTCTCGGAGATTTTCAAAAATGAGAATTTTTAATGAAAAAACCTCGAAGTTGTCTGTATTTCAACAAAAATTCGGAATTAAAAAGACTCAGAATTCAATGGAGAATCTATTTATGAAATAAAAAATGGGTCTCCCCATTTGAAAAACGAGAGTTGATGTCACTTCCGGAAAAACTGTAAGTCCTAGAACCTTCAAAAAATATACGAGAAGTCGTCTTCTTACTTGAAGCTCACCTTTAGAATTTCAATCCTGAATCTTGTGTCTTTCCTAAAAATATCCTATGGAGCCATATTCGTGAATAACCATATACCTATTAAACCCTATACAGCTAACGTGAAAATAAAATTAATGCAATCTAGTTGCCATATCCGTTGACCCATTCAACAATCTGCGCATGCGCAAAATCAGAATTTGACAAATGGAGGAAAAGTGAGGTTACGTTTTTACATCTGTAAAATATATTTGACAAATGAATAAAACTATTTGGAAATATTTAAGGCATGCACAGTGCATCGCTAGGGACAATTGTACCACATGATCGCTGCTTCAAATGAATGCAGGTAAACAGGCCAATGGTAGCGGTATAGAAGTTTATAAGTATATGTGGATAACCCTGTATATTTCTTTTACCTTTTCCTCCAACTGGGCCTTCCTTTTGTGCTCCTCCATCAGTCTGCCCAACATCTCCCATTTGCCCGTCAAATCCTCCTTCAGGATTGATTCAGCCTTAACGTTTCCTCATCGCCACCCTTATGCTACGAGATTTATCCTCTTCCTCCCCTTCGCTTGAGGATTCCGATGAGCTAGAACTAGAACTGGAGCCACTCGAGTGACGCCTGTGTTTTTTACTCTTCTTTTTTCTTCTTGTCTTTCGAACTCATGTCGAACGACTTCTTGTCTTTCTTCTTCCTTTTTTTCTTCGTTTGAGCCGAGTCGTCTGAATCGGAACTACGTTTATCGGTTCGGGATAGAGCCTTTTCTCTCGATCTTTCAACCATTCCATCTCCCAATGCGGATTTTGCTCGACAAAGTTCTAGAAATTAGAATTGTATAAAAACTGAGTACTGCCGGCTATAGTCTAAGATCCCAGGGCCCCCAGACGTTACTTATGTTTGAAGTAACGAATTTAACAGAATAGATAGTCTTATATGTGTTCAATATTGTGTGCTTACTCGCTAGCTTGGCTAGGCGGCCCATTCACAGGTAGCAGGTAGAAAAGATAGATAAGATACCGAACTTTTCTCAAATTCGAAGAACTGATTTTCATACATGTCACGCAGAATATTATAAAAAATAAATATTTCATATTGGCAGACCGTTTCCGTGGGCCGTAATTCCTCCCAGACGCTTTAAATTTCAATAAAAAAAATCAGTTGAAAACATAGTTGCGAAATGGCCAGATTCAGCACTTTTGTTAAATTCGAAGCACTGATTTTTATATATGTACGCAAAATATTATAAAAAATAAAATATTTCATATTGCCAGACCGTTTCCGTGGGCCGTATTTCCTCCCAGGCCCTCTAACTTTCAATAAAAAAATCACAGTTAGAAACATTGTTGCGGAATGGCCAAATTGAGCACTTTTGTTGAATTCGAAGCACTGATTTTTATATATGTCACACAGAATATTATAAAAAAATGAATATTTCATATTGCCAGACCGTTTCCCTGGGCCGTATTTCCTCCCAAACGCTTTAAATTTCAATAAAAAAATCACAGTTAGAAACATTGTTGCGAAATGGCCAGATTCAGCCCTTTTGTTAAATTCGAAGCACTTATTTTTATATATGTCACGCAGAATATTATAAAAAATAAAAATTTCATATTGCCAGACCATTTCCGTGAGCCATAATTCCTCCCAGACGCTCTAAATTTCATTGAAAAAAAGAACTTTTTTCACATTCGAAGTCTTCAATTTTGAATATAATGCATGGGGGATATTTTAATACCTTTCGTGGAAAGCCAGACCAATCCCAAGGGACAAACATTCTGCCAGACACAATCAAAATTTTATTAGGTCCCTAGAAACTATTAATTTTTTTGCCAACGAAGTGTATGTTTTCAACATCAAATTATGGAAATGACAATTTATTATTATAATTATAACAGAAATAAAAAAAAATATAATCTTTTTCATTAGTATCTTAATCTTAATCTTCATTGTCAGCTTCACTCGATGGTTAATCCGTAACTGGCGTTTTACAATAATTTTATTGATAGATGTTTCGTAACTATGGTTTCTGTTCAAATTTCCTCAAGTTGGTAGAACCTGCCTTGTGGGCCGTAATTCCTCCCAGACACTTTATAGGCAAAAAAATTAGTAGTTTCTATGGATCTTATAAAAATTCTGATAGTGTCTGGCAAAATATTTGGCCCTTGGGATTAGTCTGGCTTTCCACAAAAGGTATTAAAATAATCCCCCAAGGATTATATCCAAATGAAAGAAAAGTTTATTTTTTTTATGAAATTTAAAGCTTCTGGGAGGAATTACGGCCCACTGAATCGGTCTGGCAATATGAAATATTTATTTTTTATAATATTCTGCGTGACATATATAAAAATCAGTGCTTCGAATTTAACAAAAGTGCTGAATCTAGCCATTTCGCAACAATGTTTCTAATTGTGACTTTTTTATTGAAATTTAAAGCGTCTGGGAGGAAATACGGCCCAGGAAAACGGTCTGGCAATATGAAATATTTATTTCTTATAATATTCTGCCTGACATATATAAAAATCAGTGCTTCGAATTTTTAACAAAAGTGCTGAATTTGGCCATTTCGCAACAATGTTTCTAACTGTGATTTTTTTATTGAAAGTTAAAGTGTCTGGGAGGAATTACGGCCCACGGAAACGGTCTGGCAATATGAAATATTTATTTCTTATAATATTCTGCGTGACATATATAAAAATCAGTGCTTCGAATTTAACAGAAGTGCTGAATTTGGCCATTTCGCAACAATGTTTTTAACTGTGATTTTTTTATTGAAAGTTAAAGCGTCTGGGAGGAATGACGGCCCACGGAAACGGTCTGGCAATATGAAATATTTATTTTTTATAATATTCTGCGTGACATATATAAAAATCAGTTCTTCGAATTCAAGAAAAGTTCGGTAAATTTTTGTCTATCTTTTCTACCTGCTACCTGCTAGCGAGTATGCACACACTATTGAACAAATATTGGACTATCTATACTGTAAAATTCGTAACTTCAAAAATAAGTAACGTCTGAGGGCCCTGGGATCTTACTCTACTAGTGAGATATACTTCAATCGGGTAGCGATTCTGTTAACTCACCTGGTAATTCTGCAAGTGCACTTGAGATTTCAAATGCTGAGAGGCGCAATGCAAATCACCGATCCAAACGTCGCAGAGTTTACAATACCAAGAAGGTGCAGAAATAAAAAACTGCAAACCTATAATTGGAAATAAAGGGTTATTCCACACAACATGAAGACAAACATCGTATTTCTGAAAGTGATTCTATAATTACTTACACTTATATCAAAATTCGTGATCATAATTTCAATTATTTGAATAGAAAAAAGACATTTTTTATGTACCGATATCTTAGATCCAATGAATGTGAGAGGTGAAGATGGACCTAAGAATTCTTTTGAGTTTCTTCCTGATATTTGAGCTTCTGTTACAAAAACACCCTAAATCTAGTATCCTAGATTTACCGAGTATGGCTAGATTTCATTGATAAATCCCATATCATGGAATATTCCTGAGAAAATTCAGCAAACTCTGTCTAATGAGGAATGTTCAGAGGTACACAAAATCGATTGAAACATCGTCACAGTTTAACCTATATGTACAGGGTTATTCACGAATATGGCTCTATAGAATATTTTTAGGAAAGAGACAAGATTCAGGATTGAAATTCTAAAGGTGAGCTTCAAGAAAGTAGACAACTTCTCGTATATTTTTGGAAGGTTCTAGGACCGGTTTTTCCGTAAGTGACATCAACTTTCGTTTTTCAAATGGGAAGACCCATTTTTTATTGCATGAATAGATTCTCCATTGAATTTTGAGTCTTTTTGATTCCAAAAGTTTGAATTTTCCCGAGAAAATTCTCTTTAAATGAGAAAATACGAAAAAAAAATTTCAAAATTGAACTCTGTTGAAATACAGACAACGTCAAGATTTTTTCATCAAAAATTTTCATTTTGAGAATCTCCGAGAAGAAAGGCTGATGTTTTTTTTCCGATAGAGTAATTTTCAGAATATGATACAGGAGGTCAGAAATTCTTTGTCGAAGTTAGAAGTTACGAAACATCAAAAAATCGTTTTTTTTTTTTTTCAAATTGGAACCCCATTTTTTCGAAGCATTTTCGAAATCTTCGTAAAAAAATAATAGGAGCAAAGTCCAAGACTTCAATCCCAAAATGAATATTTTTCGAGATATTCAGGAAAAAAATATTTTGTCTTCAATTTTCAATCTCATTCCGAATGTGGTTTTTTACTGGAAAATAATTAGCAGCCAAGTGAAATTTTTTGAAATCTCTGTTATCGAGAAAATATTTTCTATAGTTCGGACGAGTTGAGTTCTTGAATCATCATCTGTAATGCGAGAGCAACAATTGGTTCAAAGTTCTCAATGTGAGTATTAGTGAAGTCAACGTAAAAAATTCTCAGGAATGCAGAAAAAAATAATTTGTAATCATTTTTAATGCTTTTGAAAGAATAATTAGCAGAACATGTAACAATTTCACTACTGAAAATTCAAATTTCCCCACCATGACAAAAAAGAAATTGTCCAGAATTAAGAATTTGCGGAAATTATCCTAAACTTCAAAAAATAAAGAAAAACATAACTCGTCTGAACTATAAAAGTATTATGTCGATAACATATTTCCAAAAGTTTCACTTGACCGCTAATTATTTTCCAGTAAAAAAACACATTCGGAATGAGATTGAAAATTGAAAACAAAATCGTTTTTCCTAAATACATATCTCGAAAAATATTCATTTTGGGATAAAAGCCTTCGACGTATGCTCTTATTATTTTTTGACGAAGATTTCGAAAATGTTTCGAAAAAATGGGGTTCCAATTTGAAAAAAAACGATTTTTGATGTTTCGTCACTGCTAACTTCGACAAAGAATTTGTGACCTCCTGTATCATATTCTGAAAATCACGCTATCGGAAAAGAAGCATCAGCCTTTCTTCTCGGAGATTCTCAAAAATGAGAATTTTTAATGAAAAAACCCCGAAGTTGTCTGTATTTCAACAGAGTTCATTTTGAGATTTTTTTTCGTATTCCTCATTTAAAGAGAATTTTCTCGGGAAAATTTAAACTTTTGGAATCAGAAAGACTCAGAATTCAATGGAGAATCTGTTTATGCAATAAAAAATGGGTCTTCCCATTTGAAAAACGAAAGTTGATGTCACTTCCGGAAAAACCGGAAGACCTAGAACCCTCAAAAAATATAAGGGAAGTCGTCTTCTTACTTGAAGCTCGCCCTTAGAATCTCAATCCTGAATCTTGTGTTTTTCCTAAAAATATTCTATAGAGCCATATTCGTGAATAACCCTGTATATGAAATCACTAGTGTTTGTTTCAGTCGAAAATACCAACTAGCTCGCATTTTACAACACCATGAATATTTAACTCCTATGGGTTATGGATAGATGCTGTGATTGCCCTGTGACATCACAACACAAAGGTCCCGCTCGTTCTACTGGAAGCAGCGTCAGTTTGATGAAATAGATGGCGCTAGAGTTTGTTAAAATGTTGAGTATATATCATGATATATTTTTGAAATTATCTAAGACCCGTTTGCACATTCCTTAAATATTTAATTGACGTTTCGATCCTTAAACCTAACCTCAAATTTAAGGATGGGATTATAACCTGAAATAATTTGTCAGACTTACTGAACATTTGTTGTTTTCTATAAAATTATAGCAAAAACTTTGAAATTTCAACTAGCATGAAATCGTCAAAATGACATCTGTAGCCTACCAGCCAATGAAATGCTGAAAAATCACAAAGGGCCTCTAACGTGAGAATTCTGTTTGAGTGACATTCGTGCAACTGTGAATCAATTTAAGGGATCCTTAACTTTGAGGAATGTGGGTGCAAACGGGTCTCAAAAAAAAGTCTATTGAAAATCATCATAGCACACTACGGTTTCCACTTGAAAAAAAATTAATTTTTTTAATTTCTCTAAAATTTGAAGGGGCACCAAAATTTTAATAGCACTGATAAAAAGTACTGAAAAAACCCCAACAAAGATGTTTTAATTCGAGAGCGTAGCAGCAACACTGGGGAAGTTAGAGCCAATTATAATAATTGCCCAAATTTTAAAATCACCCTGTAGCATGGAAACTAGACACCTCAGCGAATTGCGGTTTTCAGCAATTCGAGTTTCTCGAAAAAAGAGAACATGACATGTATATTACATTAATTTAGGAGATTCAGTACTAAAACATCGAAATCTGACAACCCTGTACTGGATAAACGTTGTGTTGTGACGTCACACGGATCCATCGCCAACCTAAGAAAACTAAGCCGAACCTTTATGTTTATGACTAAATATCTCGGGCACTATTTGATGTATCCAAATAATTTTTTTAAGCTGTATTTTTATTTTCTACGGAGAATAAGAACGTCTAAAAATTTTAAAGTGCGGACATTCTTCATTTGAAGTTGAAAAGGAACTTTTCGGTATTTGATAAGTCTGATAATTTCGTTGTTTATGCGATAAAGGCCACATTTTATTCAACCGAAGAAAAGCTCGAAAATCTTTACTCAATGTTGTCGCATCGAAATGAATGTACCTTTGATCGGAATGCGTTTTTTAGGGGCCCCCTCGTACTGAGGTAGCTCGGGCTCCGGAGGCAACTTGTGCCACGGGTTATTGTCCCCCACGTCGTTATCCTGGATGTTTTCCGCGTGTTTCTTGCTCTGCAAATGGAGGAGGAACTCCTTCGCAGTTTTCGGGAACTTGTCGCACATCCTGCACCAATGCAGCTCTGGATCGTAATGGACGTAATTGAACTGGGTGCTGGGCTCCTTCAAGACTGCAGGCGGAGATTTGGGGGCCTTCTCCTTGGGGCTCTCCTCCCTCAGCTGGTTCTCCAAGTCGGATATGCTCAAGCCGTCTTTTATGATGCTGGACAGCATCTCGATAACGTTTTTAATGGCTTTCATTTTGGTCTGGATCTCATCCTGTAAAGAAATACTACGTTCGAAAATGCGCATGTTTCGGTTATTCCCGTTAAAAATACTTCTACCTTAGCACCAGACCTTCTGAGGATAAATTACTACTTAAAGTAGATTAATTCCCTTGAACCGATGTCGAAACTGCGAAAAAAAATTATCACCATATTCGTAATGAAATGTAGACCTCAAAACACAATTCTTCGCTCAAATCATAAAAATAAGTACATAATAACAAACCTGAAGCTTCCCATTCTCTTTCACAATGGCGTCCAAATCTCTAGGAGGAGATCTACTGCCCAAGAGTTCGTGCTTCTGATTCCGTAGCAGATCAAGTTCCCTCTGCAAAACCGACAATTTCCTCACATAGTCTTCCCTTTGTTTGTGCAACTGAGCTTTCTGCTGCTTCATTTCGTTTGCGACTGCTGCAAGAAAAAATTTCGTTACCTGTGAACCCCTTCCGTTTTTTGAATAAACAAAATTGAATACTTAAGTAACCTCTGGACACGAAGTCTTCCTGATTCACTCCTGGTCGAATAATTACTAAGGAAAAAAAATTAGCAAAGATGATTTTTCCTCCGGATCACTGCCACTATGATGAAAATGTTGTTCTTACTAAACTATTGCTATAACAAACATTTAACAATATGTGCGCCATTAAAACACCGAAGACTCAAAGTTACAAAAACTTTCAGTATCAAAATTAGCGGTGCATTAAAAAAATTCGGGAGTGTAAAAGACAATATCATATCAAAGCATTTATTTTCAATACGAATTAACCTAAACTTTAAACTCTTGAGTGTAATATATTCTAAATTATAATGGTCAGAATCATAAATTTGGTGCATTGAAGACAATTGAATCTTAGTCATGCCACAGTCACAACCTAAAAATAAATTCGATTACAATATATAATATTTATTCAAATTTCACAGTTTCTTTTTAACAACTTCGCAACAGTAGAAAACATTTAATATAGCCCCCCAAACTTCATATTAATTATTCGTTTATTGAACCACAATTGTAAATAGAGTCCAAACTCATAATTAAGCATCAGATTATCGAAAAAACACGTTACATTTAACGAAAATTAATTTAATATATTTATGCTTTCTTTTCTCTATCTTACATCATTTTTGTATTATTTAATAACAAAGTCAGGAGTTGAGTTTAACAGGCGCCTGGATACTTGAAAAAAAAAAATAAAAGGAATCATTTTCAATGATAAAAACAAAAGTTCTCGATTCAGCATTTTATTTTTCACATAATATCTATAACAATATAGTTACAAAAAATATCACAGGAACTATAATCTAAATACAACAAAGCATATATCATACTTACCTGCATTTATTGAATATATTAATAATTATTCAAACGGAAGGAACTGAATAACACAAATTATCCGTATTACGCCAACCTCTAACCAGGCCTGTTTTAATTTTTTCCTCATTTAAGATTGTGTAATTTGAAAGAAACTTGAAAATATGAAGTTTGGGTAAAGACACTGGAAATATTAAATTACCCCATACATTCTGAAGTAGAAATATTCCGAATTTTGCAGGTTCTTTCCACATGTAATAGTCACAAGAAAACTGCTACGATAGTGATTATTGACAAACATATCACAAACTTTACAAAAAATAGAACTCTGCAAAACTACTGCATAAAAAATAATGTTGTTAATATTTGCTCACCATCATTTTTGTTTCCTTCTGTTGGGGTAACATTGGTTTGCGGTTGCTGTTGAGTTATATTCCAAGCATATTCAGGGTGAGCATTGGACTGAGTCTGTAAATTAAAAAAAATTGATTAGGGGAAATTAGAAAGAATACTTTGAAATAAATACTAACCACATTGCTGTACTGAGTAGCATCATAGCCCTGGTAGTATGAGTTTCCATAACTCTGGGTATACTGAGGATAGGCTGTCGTCTGATAACTAGCATTGTAAGGGTTCTGAACAGGAAAATAAGACATTTGAAACAAATAATTAAGGAATAATAATACTACACCCTACAAAGCTCAGATCCATAGTTGTGTACACAACAAAATATCAACTTACATAAGAATTATTTTCGTTCATTGTAAATCTCTGGAATAACTCCTCATAATATTCATGAAACTTAGATTAAATTAATAATTACAGCGTGAAATTAGTAAAATATTAAAATTTTAAGGAACGCTTTTCCACAGAACATTAATATTTCTTCACTTGTCATTAATTTGTCATTACAATCAATTCCACAGAGTGGATTTCACAACACAGAGTCACAGACTAAGAAGAATTGGACCACCAAACGGAAATTTTTTTTGAAAAAAAAATAATCTGCTGATTAATATTCCTCATGTTATAAAGCACACATTCACAACACCATTATGTGAAAAATCAATTCGCATTTTTTACAAACATACTTTGAGGTCATTCAGTTTGGAATTGATTTTCATAAAAATGAGGAGTGGGGTCAATTGATCATCATCATGAAGGTTTTACATTTTTGCTTTTCCAGGATTTTTGTTACTATTGAAGTAAACCAAAAATCAAGCTATTTCACTTTATGGATTAGAAAAAATATTTGTATATGGCTTATCTATCAAGAGTATCAAACTCATTCAAGTTATCCAATGTAAATATAGGTTACTATTTTTATATCATCCTATTCATGTTTGGTGACACATAGCATATCGGTTTGAAGTTGTACTTGTAATGTTTTTTCTTTGAAAATTTCAATTATACGGTGAAATTGTCATTTATTTTCATCAATGAGAACTTAATTCTGAAAAATGGCTAATATATTGAAGGAAGCTGCAATTCAAATAGGTTCTGGCGGCACCGCAGGTAAATAGTACCTTTCTCTTATATTCTATTGATTTGATATGGGACAGCCTTCCGCAGAAATGAAGTAAATATTTTCCTTTTATCAGGAATCGCAGTTATTGTTTGATGTCGTACCAAAATGCTACATTAAAATGGTGGATGCGCTACTAAATATTTTCATTTTGTAACTCCTTGGTGGACTCGAAAAACAATTAGTTTAGGTTAGGTCAAGTCCTAATCAATTAGATTAACCTAACCTAACCTAATGATGACATTAATTCATGGTATCCGTTTGTCGCAGTCCTCCGGGACACCCTGTAAAAATTAAGTCATATTCAGAATCAAATATATAATTTAAATAAACCATAGTTTTCTTGATACTGGCTCTTTCAAAAAGACAAAAATTAGTTGTTTCATTCACTCATTATGAAGAAAGATAACTCCGGATTGAGTTTTCACTTAAGTATTCAGAACCATAACATTACACAAACAAAATTATCGACTACTAAGAATATCAGTTCAACCTTTTAAAAGACTTCATTTAAAATACTGGCATAGTAAATTATTATTCACCATCTCAGGAAATAGAATATTATGTGATTGTTTGATTTCAATACGCTTTCTTAGTTTCGTTGAGGTTTGCATAATGCATCCGTTAGATCTGGTTAAAACAAGATTGCAGTTACAAAATAAAAACATAATGAAAGCAGACCCTCAGTTTTATAATGGCATCGCCGACTGTTTCCTAAAAATGTACAAGAATGAAGGTTTGGGGGCATTTTGGAAAGGAATAATACCACCTATATTAGTAGAGACTCCGAAGAGAGCAGTTAAGGTATCTTGATTTTTTTTTATTCTTTTATTATTTTGATTTTATTATTATCATTATTCATTTGACGGATATTTGAAGTGATTTCTCGACTCCCCTTAATCTCTACATACGAAATCATTTTACACTATAATCTGTTGAAATGTAAGAAATAGCAAGGTAAACAAATCGGCGCATAAGATCCGTCCAGAGTCGAATCTAGGATAATGCACACACCCCTACAGTTTCAACTAGATACTATTCTCCGAATGAAATATACACAACACCTTTACGAAAATATTGCTCCACAAGAGTTAGGGATATCGTATTCAATGGTTTTGAAAAGTATGTAATCTTCCGGAAAATCGCTGTAAAATCATTTTAAACTCAATAACAACTTGAATCGATCCATTAAAAATCAAAATGAGACATTTCGTCAATCTGGTCGCCTTTTTTCTGAAGTTTGGTTCTTTGCATGTGCTTAATGAATGTTCTTATTTTGAAATTTAATTTATTTATTTAATTTAATTTTAATTTTAATTTATTCAAGTAAATTCATTACATCATAACCATAACAAAGATAATAATACATAATAGACTAAATATAATTGAATTGCAGAATAGAAATAGAGTCAGTTTATCAACGGCTTCGATTTGAAACGAGTTTTCTGAAAATGCCAAGACGTAAATAAACAAACGCTGAGGCTAATAGAGGTCTCGGAATGCTACAGGTGGCCTAACTCAGGTTGTTGTAGCGGAAAGGTTCTAAGTCAGCCAGAGTGTGATATCTCGACTTTGGAATAGGTTCAGGGAGACAGGTTCCCTGTTGGAAAGACCAAGGTATGGTGGGCGACGAAAAACAACACCTGCTCAGGATCCTTTCATTACCGTTTCGGCGAGAAGAAAGCCTACATTCACGTGTAGAATGCTACGGAATACTCTCCAAAATGCATATGGGGTACAAATTTGCATCGAAACCGTCAGACGACGTTTAAGAGAGGTGAATCTAGGTTCTTTACCTTTTCAACTTCAAATTGAGACTTATCACATTAAAATTGGGATAAACAATTTCAAAATAAGAATAAGCAACTTCAAATTGGTAAACACAATCGAATTGGGAATAAACACTTTCAAAATGGGACTAAACAACTTCATATTGTGAAATGACATGTCTTTTTTTATAGAGAATTGTCACGATTTTCATGAATAAAAATTCGCTTCAATGTTTGAAAGTTCGAAGTGTTAGGTATGTCTTTTTCTATTGTGAGTATTGTGAGGTAACGAGTTTTCGAATGGATTTGGCCTTTGACCATTTTGTGCACAAGTTTTACGACACAGTCTTCAAATATGTATTGATTTTAAAATTCTTCAACGAAATTGTTCAATAATTATATATCAGCACCCCTGAGGTAAAGTGTGTCACAATATCAAAATTAGACAAAAGAGAGATTTTTCAGTTCGATTATTGTTTCAAAGAATGTGTACTGCCATTATTTGGCGACTTCATATACCTAGGGAGTCAAAAATGTGTTCCACTAGCTAGAATTTACTAATGTGAATCCAATATTGTAGATAGTTCGTGTCTGAAAAAATGTGACTTAACACACTTCACCTCTGAGGTGCTGATATACACCTCCACATTTCTTCCTCATTTCGATTCTCAGTTACTTCAGAACAATTCTCTCGAAATATGAAATAAAACTACTTTTTTTCAATATGGAATAGTTTAGTGTCAATATGAATTTAATTAATTCCAATTTGATTGTTATAACCATTTTGAAATTGTTCAGTCCCATTTTGAATGTGTTTATTCCCAATTCGATTGTGTTTACCAACTTGAAGTGGATCAATAAATGAATATGAATATGAATATGAATATTCTCATTTTGAAATTGTATAATCCCAATTTAAATGTGATTAGTCTCAATTTGAAGTTGAAAAGGTATAGACGTCCATTAAGAGGAGTTCCATCAACACGTAACCATAAACGTCAAAGACTGGAATGGGCAGGACATAATATCAATTGGAACTATCAATTGCGTAGTTTCCTTTTCACTGATGAATCCAGATATGGACGATTTTCAAATTTTCGAAGAATAAGGGTAGGGACAATCTCACGCATACCCCGTAATCGTCGCTATGTCCAAGAAGTCCATCCATTCCGAGGGGGTAGTGTTATGGTATGGGCCGGGATATGTTTCAACGGGCGCAGAGATCTACACATTTGTCCTGGGAATATGACCGCCTACCACTATAGGAAGCATGTCATTGACAATGTTTTGCCGAATTTTCACGCTGCTATTGGTGAAATTTTTCAATTTCCAGACGATAACGGTAGACCGCACCGTGCAGCCATAGTTGAGGAATGCGCGCGAGGAGTTTGGTATTTCACATTTACCAATACCTCCGCATTCACCAGATTTGAATTGCATAGAACATAGAACATGCATGGGATATGCTCCGAAGAAGATTAGATAATCATCAACCTACCCCAGAATCCTTAAATGATCTGAGAGAGCTTCTGCCGCGTTTATGGAACCAAATTCCTCAAGAAATGTTCAACAACCTCGTGTGTAGTATGTGAAGAAGATGTCAAGCTGTTATTGATGCCCGTAGAGGCCATACATTGTATTGATAGTCTTAAAATGCGTGAATTATCTGGGAATTAAATTTCGTTATTTAATTCGATTTTTCTTAACCACCCTGTTTACGCTGCAGACCTACAGGCTTAAATTAATTTCATTTCCTGCAACTTGAAATCATATTAATATGAATTTTTATCACAAAATCTTATTCAAACTATATTTCTTTTGCAATTTAAGTCAATATCCGTAACTCATGTGGAGCAGTTTATTTAAATTTTTGATGAGAATTCCGATAAAACCATAATCGTAATCTCTTTGGAAATGAACCTAAAAATTTGATTATCACGAATATAGATCGCCTTATTGAATATTCTCGACAAAAAAAAACCTCTTTTTGGGAGAAAATGAATATATATATTACCGAACTATTCATTTATTTTTTTTAATCAAGACACATACAGGTAATTAAATACCCAACCAAAAAATGATCACATTTTAGATACAAATAGAAGTACCCTCAAAAAATGCTCGAAAATTAAACTACACATTCAATATGAAAAGAAAAAACAAAACCTTACTATACCATTATCACACACCTCATGAATGTTATCATTATATCATACTCGTATGTACAACGTGGTCAGATTGAATATAATTTTTTGTTTTAAATCAGATGATCTTACCATCTCATTTTTATAATTTTCCTTCACCTTTATAGTTTTTCACTTTCGAACAATACAAGCAATTATTCTTGTTTGGACACAGTTCTCCCACTCCAGTGACCTACTCTTTGGCAGGACTTGGTGCCGGCATAACTGAAAGTATTTTGGTGACCCCCTTCGAAGTAGTAAAGGTAGAGCTCCAAGCCAACAGACAAAAAGTTAAGGAGTCTCCCTCAACGTTCCTGGTAGCCAGAAGGATCATTGCAAATGGCGGCTTTGGAAACCACGGTCTCTTCAAAGGCCTCAATGCCACCATCCATCGAAACGGGCTCTTCAATATGGTGTACTTCGGTTTTTACCATTCGGTGAAAGACTTCTTTCCTTCCTACGAGGTAAATAGATATGGACTTTTCGTTGATGAGCCTTTTGTCTTTCAAATACACTGCGCAAAACAATTAACGCACATTATGGAAATCTCAAATTTATTCTACAACTGAAGGTGTTTTCAATGATAATTATTTATATCAGAATTATGCATGCATATGTGATCCACTTTCAACGTTTTTCTTCAATACAGATGTTTTTTCCCAGCAGGAATAAAAAAAGGTGATATCATCAGATTTTGAATGTATTGGCTCCATTCTAAAATCAGTTGTTCTCGATCAATTCTAGTGATCAATAGTTTTTCTTTCGTTTGATTTTCTACACTCGATTCGCTATGCAACGCGAAACACGCAATTTGACCCAAGAGGAATGAGCCCAAGCGGTAGTTTTGCGAGAAGAAGGGTGGACATACACAAGAATTGCAGAAAGGTTTGGAGTTTCCCATACAAGTGTGTCCAGAATGTTGCAGCGATTCAGGGAGACAGGTATGAATGTCCGAAGACCAGGACAGGGTAGACCACGGGTAACAACTGCCATTCAAGAACGTTACTTGAGAGTTTTTTCGTTGAGACAACGGTTTGCAACCGCTCGCCTCCTTCAAAATCAGCTTGAGCAAACTCATGAGGTGCAAATTAGCACTCAGACAATAAGAAATCGCCTCAGAGAATATGATTTAAGGGCTCGTGTCGCGGCAAGAGGCCCAGCTCTTACCCCAGTCCATCAAAGGGCGCGGTTGGATTCTGCGAGAGAGCATATCCATTGGAAAGAGGCCGATTGGGAAAGAGTTCTCTTCACAGATGAGTCTAGATTCTGCCTCTACCATTGTGATCGACGTTCCCTTGTATACAGACGTCAACATGAAAGATATGCTCAGTGCAATTTCCTGAATACTACTGGTTTCTGGGGAGGATCGATTATGGTATGGGGTGGAATATCTTTGACTGCTCGCGCAGACCTAGTGGTCGTTGATAATGGAGCTATGAATGCTGATAAGTATATAAGGAACATTCTTGAAGATCATGTAGTGTTTTTATGGACGATAATGCCATACCCCATCGTGCGCGCATCGTTCAGGAGTACCTTGAAGAGGTTGAAGTCTCTCGAATGGAATGTCCACCAAGAAGTCCAGATCTCAATCCGGTTGAGCAGGTTTGGGACAACCTCAATAGAAGGCTGAGAAGTTCAGAAAATCATCCAGCTACTCTTAATGACTTAGGAATCCAACTCGGAGAAATCTGTGAAGGATTAGATCAGAACATTTTAAGATCACTCATTTTGAGTATGAACCGTCGTTGCCGAGCTGTAATTAACGCAAGGGGTGGAAATACTAAGTATTAAATCACTTATCAGCATTTCAATATTTTGAAAATAGTTTATTTCTCTTCTTTCACATAAGATTCCGTGAAATCCTGAATTTTTCTTTCATTTAATGTGTCTTGTTCTGTTCAAAACCTTCCCGAGAGAACATAAAAAATAAGTTAAAAAGTCAATGTAGAGATAACTTTCATTAAAATTGAGATTTTCAGAATGTGCGTTAATTTTTTGGCGCAGTGTATTTTTCAATTCATGGTTCTCCTTCAGATTATTCAATCTGAAAATGCAAGGTTAGGAAGAAAGAATAATAGAGTTTTCTTATAGAACGAAAAAGCTGAATTTTTGAGGAAACTCGGTATTGGATTCGTCTCTGGTACTCTCGCATCGTGTTTTAACATTCCCTTCGACGTGGCAAAGTCTAGAATACAAGGACCACAGCCTCAGCAAGGGGTGATCAAATACAGAACCACCTATGGGGCAGTTGCTACTGTGTATAAGGAAGAAGGGTGAGTTCTGTTTAAACACACTGTGTAGTTTTAGTATTTGCTGTATCATTGGTGTTATAATAGTCATTCATGATACAACACCATTTCCAAATGTAATTCAGGAACCGTCAATTGTATTTCAGACTATCCGACCCGGCAGACTTCGTACTGCCTCAATCGATAAAATATTAAAAAAAGTTCACTCTTTAACTCTTAAATAAAGAGAATTCTTTTGATGTTTGAATAACAATGTACATACTTATTTCAATGCAATTAATTTTTTTTGTATATTTTGTACTTTTTTGTATTCTACCTAATATATTTCCTTCTTAAAAAAAACAATGGTTAGTACAACTTTATTCACCTCTAAGGCGAAACAAAGTTCGCCGGGTCAGCTACCTTATCTAATTGCCAATTGCCACAATTGATCCCACCACCAGATCCCCTACGCTCTTTAGTTTCTGGGATAGGAAAATATTCTAAACACTTCTTGGCCAACATTATACCATAATAGTTTACTATAATATCAAAGTTGCTTTTTTATTTATCGATTGACTCAGTACAAAGTCTGCCGGGTCAGCTAGTTTCACAATACATGTCCACACAATACTGCTCCAACAATGGACGAAATCTCAGCAAATAGTTATCAGCATTTTAACGAACCAATAAACGAAATGAATAATAATTCATCGAGCTCACTTTCTTGGTGGTTTATTGGCCTGAAATCAAATAATTCAAATTTGTGTTAAGTAGACATTTTCAATTTTGATAAAGTTACTCACCATTTCATGGATTTATCATCTTGAGATTGAAGTAATATCCATCATCACCTCTCCAAAACTTCAGCGGGTATTGTAGAGCATCGTATGAACGGTGTGTTTCATTATATTCGTTGCAATTCTCCAGTATTGCGACGCGTGAGAACAATATCACGCGTTTCCAAGTTTTCACCTACACAATTGCCACTTCGTCTATTGTAGGGGCGTTGAATTGGCATCATGTGCTCCAACAGGTCGTTTATCTGCTCTAATCACAACCTTGTGATCGTCACTTGGCATACGTTCCAAAGCAGTTTTAAACAATCGAACCAATGCATGATGTTCATGAAGTAGTTGCTGCAGATCTTGAAGAATTATTCTTCTCACATTTGCATTAATTAATTGACGTTGATCAAGTTGATCATCCATATTGCCTATATGAAATGGCCGACTTAGTTTATAATATTAAGATTAGTCTCTTCAATTTCAGAAAGCGTCAATTGAATTTCAGATTAATCAATTGAATATCAGAAAACATCAAATGTAATTCAGATTAGTCAATTGAATTTCGGAATATGTCCCATGAAATTCAGATTAGTCAATTGAATTTCGGAATATGTCCCATGAAATTCAGATTAGTCAATTGAATTTCAGAATATGTCATATGAAATTCAGATTAGTCAATTGTATTTCGAAAACCTTAATTTGTAATTCAGAAACTTCGAATATTATTTGAATTTAAGTCGGATTTTGAGTCATGTATAACTCATTTTCATAATGGTTATCATATATCGTCAATCATATATCATATTCAATCAGGTATGTTTCCATGTATGAATAAAACCAATGTAATCTCAGTGAAATCTCTTGGTGCTGGCTCTTTCTTTTCTTCAACACTGGATTTTAGTGAAAAATGTGCTATACCATCTCGATCGATTCCTCACCTAACACCGTAGCTTCAGGAAGCACACAACACCTAATGAAAATTAGTCAAATTGAGTACGTATTTAATTAGAGATGCAATTGACAACAGTGTCTGCAGCTGGTGTATTAGCCAAGAAAAGACTACGAGGTTCATTCACAGCGCTTTTTAGATTGAGTCATTAACAATGTTTTGCCAAATTTTCACGTTGCTATTGGTGAAACTTTTCAATTTCTATACGATAACGCTAGACCCCACCGTGCAGCCATAGTTGAGAATGAGCGCGAAGAGCATTGCATAGGCATAGAACATGCATGGGATATGCTCCAAAGAAGATTAGATAATCATCAACCTAACCCAGAATCCTCAAATGATCTGATAGAGCTTCTGCCCCTTTTATGGAACCAAACTCCTCAAGAAATGTTCAACAACCTCGTGTGTAGTATGCAAAGAAGATGTCAAACTGTTATTGATACCCGTGGAGGCCATACATTGTATTTATAGTCTTAAAATACTTGAATTGTCTGGGAGCAAAATTTCGTTATTTTCCTCGATTTTTCTTAACCACCCTGTATACGCTGCAGACTTACAGGCTAAAAGTAATTTTATTTCCTGCAACTTGAAATCATATCAATATAAATTTTCATCACAAAATCTCATTTGAACTATAATTTTTTGCAATTTAAGTCAGTATCCCCAACTCATGTGGAGCAGTTTATTTTTATATTGATCTAAGGTCATAATTACGGTTAAATATTTCAGGTTTGGTGCTCTATACAAAGGACTTTTACCAAAAATTCTGAGACTAGGACCTGGTGGAGCCATCATGCTACTGGTTTATGAATATATGCACACTTATTTGGTGGAAAAGTTCAACTGATATCCCTAAAATATAACAATATAAGTTCCACTAGTTTTATTATGTTATTTGTTTTTACATACTTACAAGTTAAGGTAACAAACACTATGTGTAAATAAAAGAACTTTTGAAAAAAGGTAACAAATTAAAACGATAATTGAAAAAAATCTTTTTTTCATTCACTAAAAATCCTATTCTTCTCCAAGATGACGTCTGTATAGTTTCTGTATATTAATTGCACAGGTCTTATGTTTGGAATGGCCCTGTATATTCATAGTGTCAATATCATTTTGATCTATGAATAGCAGGACAGTTCCCTAGAATTTTTGTCAAATTGATTAACAGCGTGACATTTCGAAATTTTATGTTATTTGAAGAACTCGAAGTATGTAGCAGATTAAATGATAAATACTGGGTGTACGCCGGATGAATCTGCCAATTTTTTAAGGAACCAATCATGATTACGTTAAGTGTGTTCAGAAATTAAGTGATATGACCAATGAATCATCTGGATGGAAAAAACCGCTCATACAATTCATTGCTGGTGGAAGTGCAGGTAATTTTTTAAATCTTTTTCTTCGATTTTTTTTAGTCATGATGAATTTCCAGATAATTTCTAGTTATCTGACATAGGAGTAATTTTCAGCACCTTCCACTTATTCTTTACAACAATATATGTACAGACTAATTACGAATCTCAGGTAACTAACTTCATTTGTAATTATGAGTTTTCACAGGCTCAATTTTTTTTTAGAATTGACGTGAACCTTGAAAAAGGAGGGATCGTTTTTTACATAATCCCAAGTCTGACTCAACTCGTAATGTGAGGCCACACTCTTTCCTATCTCATAATTTGAAAAACTTATAAACGTAAATAATGCAGAACTTTTTTTTTCATAAAGAGAAACATCGATGAAATGAGAAATGCATAAAGAAAATAGACGAAATCTAATAATTTATGAAAGTAGTAAAGTTTCAAGTGCATTTCAACATTAACGATAAATTACAAGATAAATGCAACTACGAAAAATCAAAATGTCGAGAAATCAGAAACACGAACGTACAAAGTGGGCAAGATTGGTGATAATTGAATTACAACTTTTTAACCGAAATAGATAGAGGAAAATGTTTTTTCCCAAGAGGTTTCCTTGCTGAGCTATAACTATAACATAAAGTTGTGTTTTTTTATCCTCTTGGGAAAAACAGTACCTACGCTACTGGATTTCTATGAAAAAGTGTATCTTTAATGTTTCGAAATCCTAGCACAGACAGAAACGGAGATAATGAGAAAAAGTTGAAAACGCCCAAATTTCAATTTTGGCCTATAACTCGAAAACAAAAGATGATAGAGGAATGCTCTAAGAAAGACGACAGTAATGTGTCATTCATTTTTCTCTATATCTTGCGGTTGAAAAGTTGTAGTTCAGGTATCACCAATTTTGACCACCCTACTAAAGTCTTAAATAAAACGATGAATGTTGATGAGACCCATGAATGAAAATTCGGGTGAATTTGAGAGGTTTTTAGGTCAATTTTAAATTCACAAAATCAGCGTTTTGAAAGAAAGGCCGACTAGTTTCGATTTTATTTCAAAATCTTCATCAGGGCTCTGAAATGGAACATAACTACACAATTTCAGGAATTCGAAACTTTCAATTGAAAAACTTATTTTTTAAAGAACTTAAATAAAACCTTCACAAAACAAAGTAACAAAACAAGAAAATGGCATACCCAATTTGAGAAAATCGACCTTATTTGTCTCAGAGGTAAAGTTGTAAATACTTTCATGGTGCATATTATTCATGACATAATTTGAAGAGAACATTAGAAGAATACTCAAGCTGATTAGTTTTTTTAGTTGATCAATAGGTTTCTTCGTCTCAATAAACAATATATTCCAAATGGATATATACTGTTCTACAAGAGTTAGGGATATCGTAATCAACCGGTTTGAGAAGTATGTAATCTTCGAGAAAATGCTGTAAAATCATCTAAAACACAATTACAACTTGAATCGATCCAATAAAAATCAGTATGGGACATTTCGTCTATCTGGTCACCTTTTTTCTGAAGTTTGTTTTTTTGCATATGCTTCTTGAATGTTCTTATTTTGAAATGGAGTCAGTTTATCAACGGCTTCGATTTGAAACGAGTTTTCTGAAAATGCCAAGACATAAATTAACAAACGCTGAAGCTAATAGGGCTATCTGTATGCTACAGGGTGGCCTAACTATGGTTGTTGTAGCGAAAAAGCTCCAAGTCAGCCAAAGTGTGATATCTCGACTCTGGAATAGGTTCAGGGAGACTGGTTCCGTGTTGAAAAGACCAAGGCTTGGTGGGCGACGAAAAACAATACCTGCTCAGGATCGTTTCATCACCGTTTTGGCTAGAAGAAAGCCTACATCTAAGTGTAGAATGCTACGGAATACTCTTCAAAATGCAGATGGGGTCCAATAGTTTCCATCGAAACCATCAGACGACGTTTCTGAGAGGTCAGTCTAGGTTCTGGATGTCCATTAAGATGAGTAAAAGACTGGAATGGCAAGGCAACATATCAATTGGAACAATCAATGGTCTAGTGTCCTTTTCACTGATGAATCTAGATATAGAAGATTTTCAGATTCTCGAAAAATGAGGGTATGGACAATCCCACGCATACCCCGTAATCGTCGCTATGTGCTGGGAATATGACCGCCTTACAATAGAGGGAGCATGTCATTGACAATGTTTTGCCAAATTTTCACGCTGCTATTGGTGAAACTTTTCAATTTCTAGACGATAACGCTAGACCGCACCGTGCAGCCATAGTTGAGAATGCGTGCGAAGAGCTTGGTATTTCACATTTACCAATATCTCCGCACTCACCAGATTTGAATCGCATAGAAGATACATTGGATATGATAAGATAATCATCAACCTACCCCAGAATCCTTGAATGATCTGAGAGAGCTTCTGCCCCGTTTATGGAACCAAATTCCTCAAAAAATGTTCAACAACCTCGTTTGTAGTATGCAAAGAAGATGTCAAGCTGTTATTGATGCCGTGGAGACCATACACCGTATTGATAGTCTTAAAATATTCTCTGAGTATAAAATCTTGTTATTTTACTCAATTTTTCTTAACCAGCCTAAAATTAATTTTATCTCCTACAACTTGAAATCAAATTAATACGAATTTTCATCACAAAATCTCATTTAAACTATATCTAAACTATATTCCTAACTCATGTGGAGCAGTTTATTTTTCGAAAAATAATCACCCATTATATCAGGTAATATTGCATTCTAGTCTGAATGAATGCCCACAAAAAATTGTAAATCGCAGTGCAAAATAAATTCTGATAAAAAACTCCACAAATTAATGACTTCATTCAAATATGATCATTACATAAGAAAAAATTAATAACCAAAATGATAATAAAAAATAGCGACACAATGAACGAATACGAAAAAGGTATATGCATTGCATCTACTTACCCTAAAGGAAAAACCTCAAAAAAAAAACAGGAAGATGACAAAGTCTGCCAGAAATTGAACTCTGCAATCTTAGATCTTTTCTTGTCGTGTGTAATATTCTTCTTAAACTCTTGTTGTGTAATACACTATTAATAAGGCAGAAAGTGTTGAGGTTTCACGTATTAAAGAAAGTCACGCTGAAGTGCCCCTTTCTTTTCTTTAGAATTTGTTCACAGTTTTTAATCTTTTTATTGAGGAACTAAATTTCTTGTATTTTTTCGTCCAGAATAATCATATTTCTCGACTAACAGGTTTCGTTGAGGTGGCCTTGATGCATCCGTTGGACCTGGTGAAGACAAGAATGCAACTCCAAACGGGTCCTGTCAAGTTGAACGACCCCAATTATTACACTGGCATACTAGACTGCTTCCAGAAGCTCCAGAAGCAAGAAGGCACTCTCGCCTTCTGGAAAGGGCTTCTGCCGCCCCTCATCGTAGAAACTCCGACCAAATCCATCAGAGTACGTGGAGGAATCGAACTTTGTCGATAAAGTATCACCCCTGATCATTTCTGTCAAATACTGAAATATTTTTCACTTCAGTTCACTGCGTTTCATTTTTATAAGAGGATATTCGCGGGAGAAAAGAAACCTACTTTAATGGTGAGTGTTTTTTACCAGCATGTTGTAAGAACGTTCACATTATTCTGCGCCAGGAGCACAAAAAAATAAATAAATTGTACATTCTTAATTCCACAGCGTGCCAAAAATGTAACGCAACTTGTCGATGATTCATTTACTAAGAATTATTCAAAAGTAATTTATCGTTTTGCCGATAAAGTGTACAGGGGTAGATCTATACTGCTCCTCAAGAGTTAGGGATATCGTATTCAATCGTTTTGAAAAGTATGTTCGAGAAAATCACTGTAAAATCTTTTAAAACTCAAAAACAACTTGAATCGATCCAATACAAATCAGTATGAGACATTTCGTTAATCTGGTCGCCTTTTTTCTGAAGTTTGGTTCTTTGCATATGCTTCATGAATGTTCTTATTTTGAAATGGAGTCAGTTTATCAACGGCTCCGATTTGAAACGAGTTTTCTGAAAATGCCAAGACGTGAATTAGGTTGTTGTAGCGGAAAGGCTCCAAGTCAGCCAGAGTGTGATATCTCGACTTCGGAATAGGTTCAGGAAGACAGGTTCCGTGTTGGAAAGACCAAAGCTTGGTGGGCGACGAAAAACAACACCTGCTCAGGATCGTTTCATCACCGTTTCGGCGAGAAGAAAGCCTACATCTACGTGTAGAATGCTACGGAATACTCTTCAAAATGCAGATGGGGTCAAAGATTCTATCGAAGCCATCAGACGACGTTTGAGAGAGGTGAATCTAGGTTCTAGTCTTCCATTAAGAGGAGTGACCATAAGCGTCAAAGACTGGAATGGGCAAGTCAACATATCAATTGGAACGATCAATGGCGTAGTGTCCTTTTCACTGATGAATCCAGATATGGACGATTTTCAGATTCTCGAAGAATAAGGGTATGGACAATCCCACGCATACCCCGTAATCGTCGCTATGTCCGAGAAGTCCATCCATTCCGAGGGGGTAGTGTTATGGTATGGGCCGGGATATGTTTCAACGGCGCACAGATCTACACATTTGTCCTGGGAATATGACCGCCTTACACTATAGGGAGCATGTTATAGACAACGTTTTTCTAAATTTTGACGCTACTATTGGTGAAATCTGGAGAAATTAAAAAAAATTAATTTTTTTCTAATGAAAACCATAGTGTGCTATGATGATTTTTAATAGACTTTTCATAGACAATTTCAAAAATATTGCATGATATATTTTCGAGCCTAAATATCGAAAAATTCCGAAAAAACAGTTTTCAATCAACAAAAAAGCAAAGAAGGTTCTGATCTTGACTCATTTCTTTTCATCTGAAGAAGTCATACAACTTGAGCCTGTTTAAATTATGTTGACCGAAAAGTATTTTTTTCAGAATTTTCATGTTCAAGCCCGGAAGTTTATCATGATATACATTTTTGAAGTGTCTAAGGAAAGTCTATTGAAAATCATCGTAGCACACTACGGTTTCCATCTGAAAAAAATTAATTTTTTTAATTACTCTAACATTTGAAGAGGCACTGAAATTCCGATAGCACTGGTAAAAAGTACTGAAAAAACTGTCCTAAAGATGTTTTTATTTCTAGAGCGTAGCGGCAATACCGTGGAAGTTATAACCAATTATAATAATTAGCCAAATTTCAAAATCACCCTGTGGCATGGAAACTAGACACCTTAGCGACTTGCGGTTTTCAGCAATTTGTGTTTCTCGAAAAAAGAAAACATGACATGTATATTTCTCTTTTTCTATCTCGCTCAATTCAGTAGATGTAGTACTGAAACAACGAAATCTGGCCACCTGTACAATTATGCCGTCTTAAGACTAGTTGTCCCATGTATTTACTAGGCATATCATAGTAGATCACACAACGGACAATTCTGATTAGGAAAGCATGGTATATTTTCACATAGGACAAGTTGTATTAAGCTTGTTATCGTAGATAGAGCTCTACAACTCTGTAAAAAGCTATGGAACATATAGAGCTTCTCAAGAGTACTAATATCTCAAAATTGACAATTTTGTAGTTAGGACAACTATTCTTAGGACGGCAGAATTGCCTGACCCTGTATATAATTGTGTTTCCAGGTCCACATGGCGAGTGGATATTTTGCCGGCATCACAGAATCCTTCATTATATGTCCGTTTGAAGTGGTGAAAGTCACCCAACAAGCCAACAGAGGCCACATATCTCATTCCCCGTCTTCATGGGCTATGGCCAGAACAATCATCAAGGAACGAGGTATCATTGGCAAAAGGGGTATATACAGGGTTTAGGAGCTACAGCTTACCGTCACAGTGTATTCTCAGCCTTATACTTGGGACTCTTCTATACGGCAAGAGGGAAAATACAACGAACAGGGGTGAGTATTCTTCAGTATTTAGGTAATGGTACTAAATGCCAGATTCAGTCTCGATTTAGTGATACGTTAGTAACGTTGGCGCTTGGAGTAGCCACAGGTGCTTTCGCTTGCCTCTTCAACATACCATTCGACGTGGTCAAGTCTAGGATCCAGGCACCTCAGCCCAAAAACCTCAAATATGTTAACACTTGGCAGTCCATCCACACCATTGTTAAGGAAGAGGGGTAAGTCCTGACTTCTCCTAGGACGATTTGCGGCCTAACATGTTGGTTGTTCATTGAAACAGAAGGAAGGCCAAACAAAATTTTATTTGAAAAAAAATTCATCGAGCATCATTTTTTTCTCCTAATGTGGAAAACCATAGGAATTATTAATTTCTCAATTCACACAGTCAAGAATGTAAAGTGAATACAATGTTGCGAATAAAATTTTTCCTTTCGGCCCATGTGAAATGAAATGAACTGCTCCACATGAGTTAGGGGTATTGACTTAAATTGCAAAAAAATATAGTTTAAATTAATATAATTTCAAGTTGCAAGAAATAAAATTAATTTTAGCCTGTAGGTCTGCAGCTTATATGGGATGGTTAAGAAGAGTCCAGTAAAATAACGAAATTTTATTCCCAGAGAATTCAAGCATTTTAAGACTTTTAATACAATGTATGGCCCCCACGGGCATCAATAACAGCTTGACATCTTTGCATACTACACACGAGGTTGTTGAACATTTCTTGAGAAATTTGGTTCCATAAACTGGGCAGAAGCTCTCCCAGATCATTTAAGGATTCTGGGGTAGGTGTATGATTATTCAATCTTCTTTGGAGCATATCCCATGCATGTTCTATGCAATTCACATCTGGTGAGTGCGGAGGTATTGCATAATGTGAAATACGAAGCTCCTCGCGCACATTCTCAACTATGGCTGCACGGTGCGGTCTAGCGTTATCGTCTAGAAATTGAAAAATTTCACCAAAAGCAGCTTGAAAATTTGGCAAAACATTGTCAATGACATGCTCCCTATTATTATTATTTTTATTATTATCATGAACAGGGGTCGTTGTGGCTTCGTTCAGCCTTCCGGGAACTTCGACCGCAAGGATCTTTTGTTCTTTACCAAACTCGTTCATTTAAATCCCAAGGAGGCCATCAATGGTGTTGATGCTCCCTATAGTGTAAGGCGGTCATATTCCCAGGACAAATGTGTAGATCTGTGCGCCCGTTGGAACATATCCCGGCCCATACCATAACACTACCCCCTTGGTATGGATGAACTTCTTGGACATAGCGACGATCACGAGGTATGCGTGGAAATTTCCATACCCTTATTCTTCGAGAATCTGAAAATCGTCCATATCTGGATTCATCAGTGTGAAGGACACTACGCTATTGATCGTTCCAATTGATATGTTTGCCTTGTCCATTCCAGTCTTTGACGCTTATGGTCACGTGTTAATGGAACTCCTCTTGATGGACGTCTAGAACCTAGATTCACCTTTCTCAAACGTCGTCTGATGGATCCCATCTGCATTTTGAAGAGTAGTCTGTAGCATTCTATAAGTAGATGTAGGCCGAAACGGTGATGAAACGATCGTGAGCAGGTATTGTTTCTCGTCGCCCACCAAGCCTTGGTTTTTTCAAAACGGAACCTGGCTCCCTGAACCTATTTCAATATACAATTGGCTTGGAGCCAATCCACTACAACAACCTGAGTTAGGTCACCCTGAAGCACTCAGATAGCCCTATGAGCCTCAGCCTTTGTTAATTTACGACTTAGTATTTTCAGAAAACTCGTGTCAAATCAAGGCCGTTGATAAACTAACTAGATTTCAAAATAACAACATTCATGAAGCATATGCAAAGAACCAAACTTCAGAAAAAAGACGACCAGATTGACGAAATGTCTCATACTGATTTTTATTGGATCGATTCAAGTTGTTATTGAGTTTTAAATGATTTTACAGCGATTTTCTGGAAGATGACATACTTTTCAAAACGATTGATTACGACATCCCCAACTCTTGTGGAGCAGTATACTTTCCTTTATTATCATTTCCAATATGGATTACTCATGTTTGAATGCGATTTGGCCAAACTCTACTTATGTGTAAAAACTTTTTGTCAGAGTACAGTATATTAATTTTGTATTTGTTTTTTAAAAATGTTTCTGGTTATGTCAGTGCCTTTCATAATATATATTTGAAAAGAACATGTATGCTCAGTAATAGAAGAGTAACGTCAAAATACAACAAATGCGAACTTAATTTTTTAGAAATGGGGTACTCTTAAATCAAGAATGAAATTACAACATTTCAACCAAATTCGATTCATTGATTTTTTTTCAGGTTCACCGCCTTGTACAAGGGTCTCTCAGCCAAAATATTGAGGTTAGGTCCAGGAGGTGCTATAATGATTCTTGTATTCGAATTTGTAGAAGACGTGCTGTCTAGAATGCTCCTCAAATAAAACAAATAAAACGATTTATCTTGCAATTCATTTATTCAACTGAAAATGGCAGTTTCATGGAGATCCAAAAAGTTTTGTCTGTTGCTAGTCTTCTACTTGAAGAATCAGAATTTCCTAGACAATGAGTGAGAAGCCTGCAAGTCTTTGTCCTCTTGGAAGATAACATTTTGTTTCTCGATGTTCGAGTGTAGAGCTGTGAGTTCTGATTTGAGTTTCTCACAAATCTCAGATATACTGAAAAAAAGTAAGGTACTTTATAATTAACAGAAAAATTTTTAAATTGTTGTTGAAGAGAATTCAGTGAGATGCTTCAGAGAATTTCTGATTGTCAGTACCTATTAAGTTTTTAAGACAAAATTGATAATTGATTCAGTTTTACCTTTTTTCTACCATTGCTTCTTCAGCTTTGTGATCTGTTACTGTTTGCACTGTTTTACTCTCAACGTTCACTTGTATGCCAACAGATTTTGACCATTGCATCTGTAAAAAAATCAGTATATTAGATTATCAGCTAAAACAGATTGATTTGCGCATGGTAGGTCTATTCTATTAATTCGAAAGTGGTTGTGTCGAATTGAAGGAACAATGAGGAATGTTCACAGGTATGCAAAATCGATCGAAACTTCGTCACAGTATAATCTATATGTATATAAAATCACTAGTTTTTGTTTCAGTCGAAAAGACCTAGTAGTTTGGATTTTACAACCCCGTGAATATTCAATTCCTTGCGGCGATGTGACGTCATACTATATTCGCAAATCGCACTCCGTGAGACGAAAGGCCCTTATATTGGACCCGGCTACGTACTGAACCTCGCAAGTCGTTGGATGTAAAGTGACGTAACACGGATCCATCGAACTCATGTTTATAACTCGATATCTCGGGCGCTATTTGAAGTATTCAAATAATTTTTGGACACAATATTTTCATTTTCTACGGAGAATAGGAATATGTAGAAATTGAAAAATGTGAACATTCCTCATTGTAACAAAAACAGTTCGTTAGATTTTGTAAATACGTGCTGAGAACTCTCTGCTGCATTAAGTTAATTCATTGCACTCTAATCAACAATTTTAGTTCTTAGATTAGGTCAGGTTATAGAATATTCAAACTTCACGCAATCTGGTGTTTTGGAAAGCTTCTTGATGTAGGGCTACTATTTGCCCGGTCAAACTGAGAAATTATATGTCGAGGCATATTCCACAGACTATTCTCAATATTACAACTCTAGGGGTCGGTTTCACAAAACTTTGTTTGTACCGTTAAATTAATTGAAGCCACTGCGATTAGTTGAATTGTCAAAACGAGTGATTCGATTGGTTCGAATTTACGTAAGGTTCTTTAATCGCACAATTAAAGTTTTATGAAAGCGACCCTAGATATTAGCTGAAAACTGATTAACATCGAATACACCTGTATTCTCTCGAACAAGAAACTTTTTTTGCTGGTTTATTATTTTCATTTAAGTGATTAAGATAGTGGAGATTCCACACAAGAAAAATTATCAAGTTATATTCAACAAGTTGAGAGTTTATAGAGGGGAGCGAAGACTTCATATGTGAATGTTGAATTCTGGAAATAACAGGGTGGCTTTGAAATTATTGCGTTTTCGGGTATACTGTGTATCTCGATGACCTCTTATGGTATTTTCAAGATGAAAAATGTCTTTGTTAGATATTTTTCTTGTAAAAATCTCTTTCTTGAGAAAAATCTCATTTACTTATGTGTACCCCCTTTAGGAACAGCCTGTATCTTTGAATTCGTATATATTCTCTTGATTCAGAGAGCTAAAATAATACAATAGATATTAAAACAAAAAGGTACCTAGCTGAGATTAGTGAAACACAGGAAAACCATACAGGTCTGCAGTATGATTGAATGAGGAAAGGGAAAAAAACCTCAGCTGAAAAAAAAACCTTACCCCGCCGGTAAAAAAAAATACTTAAAATATTAAATATCTTGAAGGGCATCAGTATGATCTAAGAGAACATCTTCAAGTTATCCGTCGATGAGCTCAGATAAACAGATTCTTCACAAAAGGACTCGCAATTCTTAATCTGAAAATGAAAAAAGACAAAAGCAGAAAAAAAAAACAATTATTTGGAATAAATCAAATTATTTTGAAATTAACCACCCATTTCAGAAATGCATTTGTTACTTTATGTATAGTCTCGAAACCCTCTTGAAATTTATAAATGGGACAACTATTTATAAGATGTTCTATAGTCACCTCATTTTCCCCACACTCACAACTAAGGCTCTCAACCGAATTCCATCGGAAGAGCCTACTGTTGCATCGTCCATGGCCTGTTCTAATACGATTTAGAACAGACCATATTCTCCTAGGAAGGTTAAAACCAGGAACTCTGATGGAAGTATCAGAAATAAGATCTTTATTGAAAAAATTGGATACATTCCATTCAGATTGCCAAATTTCTTTGTCGCTTCTATTTAAATCAATCAAAAAATTTGACCAAAAAGGTTTATGCGACTTCAACTGGGGACCTTATTATCTGGAATATAGGTGAGTATGGGAAATTAATTTGGAAAGGAATTGAATTTGTTCAAAAAATTCATCAATTTTTTTAACATGAACAATGTTCAACCAAACAGGGCAACAATATTCAGCAGCAGAAAAAAACAAAGCTAGCGCTGCAGTACGAAGTATTGTTGCATCAGCGCCCCATGAGGCACCAGCTATAGTTTCTGAAGAAATTTAGAGTGGAATCAAGTTTGATTGCCAGGTATCTAGGATTGAAATTATTTTTTAAGGGAGAAGAACCGAAAGTAACACTCAAGTTTTATTTTCATTCGGGCACAAACGCCACTTTAAAAAATAATTTTTCATGATATCCAAATCTGCGGAAAGGGTACTTTCTATTTTTTGAAAATTGGAATGATTGAAAGCCAGAGCAATATCATCAGCATAAACAAATTTTTTCGAAGAAGTAGTTGGAATGCCACACAAATATAAATTGAATAGAAGAGGTGCTAAAACTGAACCTTGTGGAAGACCATTATTCAAAGTTTCGAAATTACTACTATTATTGTCGACAAAAACTCGGAACCTTCTGTCGGATAACATATTTTCTAAGAGTCTAATCATTTTCCCACATTTAAAATGATTATAGAGTTTATAAATTAATCCATCTTTCCATACTGTAACATATATGCAGCTGATAAATCCACAAATGCTGTCCCTGTTTCTTGGTTTTTATTGAACCATGATTCAATAAATGTGTTGAGGCTTAGAACCTGATCACAACAATTCCTATTTTTCCTGAAACCCCCCTGGCAATTCTGTAAAGATTCTATTCTAAATATAATCAATCTCTCTAAAATTTTGAAAGGGACGCTCAATAAAATAATAGGATGGTAACTACTCGGATCAGAAGAATTTTTTCCACGTTTCAAAATTTTTACTATTTTAGCTTTGCGAAATTCGGTCGGAAAATTGCCGGAATTCAATATACCATTTAAAAAAAATTATAACCAAGATAGGGCTTATTCTCCCAAATGGATTCTGGATGAATTCCATCAAAACCGTCTGCTTTTCTAGATTCTGTATATATGATCGCTGAAATTAATTAATCCATATTGAATGGGTTTGAAATAACATTCACAGTATGTTTTGATGTCCTAAATTTATATAATTTCAACTTCATATCTTTGATTTGGGATTTCGATATTTAAACTTAATTAAAGACATCAACAAGACGACGAGCAATCAATTTGGAGTTGATTTTCGAGGATGATATCGCGAGAGGTGCAGCTTCACTTAGTTTTCTCAAAACATCCCATGAACTCCTACTAGAATGTGTAAAATTCATATTTGTGACTACACTATTCCATTTATCCTTCCGACTGACATTCATTGAGCTCATGAGTTTTTCACTTTTTTCATTCGATGGGGAATTTTGATAATGAAATAATGAATTCGTAATGAAACTTCTTGAAGGCGGAATCATTAAAACATTCTGAAAAATTGGAAAAAAACCAGTATCTTCTAGATACTACACATGATCCCAAAACAATCATTTGATTTGATGCAGATGAATAAAGAAATGCTATGACTCGATCAGACACCGACAGTATTGAAGCTAATAACATGTTGCACGGTTTATGAACTCAAGTTTGCATGAAGAGATTTATGTAATTACGATAACAAATTATGCAGAAAAAATGATCTAGTTCTCATAATGATTTATCTGGTCGTTGCTCGAGGTTGCGATCTGAACGTGAAATAATCTGCTTATTGAATGTTTTTACACTTTGAAAACTTTATTAAAGATGATTATCTTTGTTGCATACTTCTACACGTACCTACAAACATTATGAAACACTTTTCAATAATGATACAGCCAGCAGTGTGGATACATCAAATTCAACAGAACAAATAGGTTTAAATTAGGAATATAATATAAAACAGTAATACAATTTACAAATAATCAACAAAATGGTAACAAAAGGAACTGTGTTTTATTGAACAAAAACATTTTTCTTGAGAATAACTGTAGTTTTCTTCTTCCTATACTCATTATCCAGAACCGTAGCACTTGGTGAAAGATTATCTTCATCTTCATCGGCTTCTATTTTGTCCAGTGAAGTATAATCTCTGGTTTGAGGTTCAGGAAAATCATGCACGAAATGTTCATCATATTTCTCGGGTAAATAAGTTTCCACATTCTCCAACATATCCTGAATAATCTTGCCTTTTTGTTTCGTCTGTTGATTCTTTGGTATTTCTGCACGTTTAACAATCTTCTGTTTATTCTCAGTTCCACTGTATTCGACGTCGAATGGAATTGGAAGAATTTTATCAGAAGTATATAATTGACTGACACTAGCAGCAGGAACTAAAGTGTACAAAGTTTCATCATTACTTCTTATGTTTTCTACATCCGGCAAAGCAGGGTTTCTTAAATGTTGACTATACGGATTGAAGGGTTCGACATATCCTTGATCCTCAGGATTATTCGAAAATGGAAGCCATTCCTTCTCTTGTTTCTGGAGTTTTTCCTGGTGATGCCCATAAGGGTTAAAATAGAGATACGTTTCAGAATGGTCATTTTTGAAGGGGACATTTTGTAAATTACCGTTCCATGGTTTAATCTTCAATGGTTTTTCTTCCTCTTCATTACTTTCCTCATTTCTCTTTTCTGGAGACCAATCATCTTCAATCTCCTTTAGTTCTTCATTCTCAATATCCTCACTTTTGTCTTTATTCTCTCATCTTCATTTTCAATCGTTTCAGAAGGTTCACTTTCCTCATAATGGTCACTTTTTTCCTCATCCCTCGTCTCTTCTTCTGTTTGTTGAGATTCTCCATCATCATCAACATCTCTGTTGTCTTCCTTGCTTATTGAATCTTCTTTTTGATTGAAGTAATTGGAATTTTCTTCATCTTTTTCTTCAGTTTCGCTTTCTTTCTCTCTTGAATCTTCCTTTTCAGCTTCACTCTCGTCTTCTAAATCTTCTTTTTCTTCTTCATCTTGTTTAACAATTTCACCCTTAGGTTCTTCTCGATCTTCTACATGTTCTTCTCTTTCTTCTTCTGCTTCATGTTTCACAATTTCACCTTTAGGTTCTTCTTCATTTTCTACGTTTTCTTCCCTTTTATCCTCTTTTTCGCCATTGTCAACAATTGTCTTTTCAGTAATTTCCTCATTTTCCAGTTTTGCAACTTTCTTCAAATCAATTATATCATCAGAATCTTTTCTCAAATTCACAATCTTCGGGTAGTTTTCCAGAAATTGTTCTTCTTCGAGATTTCTATACGATTGTGAAGGTAAATATTGCCTTATCCTCTTTGCATCATTGGCAAATTTATTGTGAATAAATGACAGAATTTCTTTGTTAACTTGCCTGTAAGGACCATAAATTTTTTCTTGGTCGAAAACTTTGTTTGACGATTGTGGCTGGACTTTATTCCTATCCAGAAATTTTAGTATTTCCTCATTTACTTGTCTGTAGGGTCCGTAAATTTTCTCTTTGTCGAACACTAACTTTGGAAGATTATACACCAAATCTGCGGAGACTTCTCTTTTCTTCGGAGAATCTTTCGTAAATTCTTTTATTGACCTTTTGGACAGTCTGTTTGGTCTAGGTTGTGCTGTGTGAAAATTGAAGAGTGAGAACCCATCTGAAAAATGATCAATCTGACTGTGATGGCTGACAACAGGATGATGCTGACTTTCATCAGTGAATTCATTATGGGAAAAGCCTCTAGGAAAATGGTCTAATGTTTTAGAATTCTCGGATATTATAGGTTTCGTGAGATATCGATAACCTTTATCAACAGTCAACGGAGAATTCTTCCAAAAATCATGATAATGGTGTTTGAACCTTCTCCTATTTTCGACGTGGTTCTGGAAAGGTTCAGGATGTATATGTCTCTTCGAGTCTTCTCTCCCTTCAGAACTCTCATAGTCTGGGAAGTCCAGCTGGTATTTCTGAGGACTATCAGCGTCTTCATAATCTGATTCAGCAGGTTCTTGGTTTCTTCTTTGGTGCAGTTCCAAGTCGTCATAGTTGGAAGGTTTCTTAGGTTTTGCTTTTGGTTGCTGTTTAGGTGGTCTGCCCGATGGCTTTGGGGGTGGGGGAACTGCTGGTGTCTTTGGAGGGGGTGGATTAGGTACAGCTGATGGTTTTGGAGGGGGTGGGGGTGGTGGATTGTTTGGAGGAGCTTGAGGTTGAGGTGGAGGAGATTGAGGAGGTGGAGGGGCTTGGGGTTGAGCTGGGGCAGGTTGAGGAGGTGCTGGGGGGCTTGTTGGAGGGGGTGTTTGAGGTCCTCTATTCCAAGAGAAGTTCAGATTGAAGGATTTTCTGACAACATCCGTTAAGAATGGTGGGGGTCTTATTGGAGGATATGTAATGGGTTGTTGGGGAGGTATTGGAGGTGGTGGAGTTTGAGGAGGCATTGCTTGAGGTGGAGGAGGTGGTTGGAGTCCTTGTTTTGGAGGTGGAGGGGGCTGGGGCATTGCTGAAGGTGCTGGAGCACTTGGAGGCATAGCAGGGGGTGCTGGAGCACTTGGAGGCATAGCAGGGGGTGCTGGAGCACTTGGAGGCATAGCAGGGGGTACTGGAGCACTTGGAGGCATAGCAGGGGTGCTGGTGGCCTGGCACTAATCGCGGATGGCCTTTTTACGACATCATACCCGAAAACGTCAGCTACATTCTTAAGAATAACACCAACTGTCCGTTTGTGCCTTGGGTCACTTTTACCCCCATAATTAGGCTTGTCACAGCCTCCCAATACAAGAACTACGTGTAAAAATATCACTATCTTCAAGTTCATCCTTCATATACACTTTTGACAGACGCCGGAATGTTCGCACTTCGAAGTTCCAAGTTGGACTGAAATTTTTCTGCTTTGGAGTTTCAGACGTTAAGACGAAATTCGCGGGAGAAAGGAATATTTTTTTTTTGTAAATCGTTGTGACAATATTGCTCTGATATTACGTTTTTCGCGAAAGCGGAGGAGATTCGAATTATGCAAGTCGTTATTTGTTTAAATCGAATTTCGTAGCGCTCTGATAATTCGCTGTAACTGACATAACCGCAAAATCGCCTTGGAGGTGCGAAAAAACTGCAATCATCTCGATCAATTCATTTGAGATGTTGGTTCGTGTTTTGAGACGTTGTCTTCCGCGTGTTTTTTGCCTTTTGTGCTCATTATACACACATGGAAATGGTCTAAGTCTAAGCATACAGGGTGTTTCAGAATAAAGTTATGTAAATTCCTGATCTTAATCCTCAGATGATTTCATGATATAAAGTTTTTATGAACTATGGGTCTCTGACGCACTATTTCTGAGATACAGGGTGTTGAAATTTAAAAAAACAATTGGTTTTATGAAATTATTTTCTACACCGTACACGATCTCTTTTTGCGTTTTGGCCTGTTATGGGTGCGCATCAAGACACATTTTTTCCGATACGAAACGATGTTTAATTTTCACCAGTGGCGTCTGTACGGACTTCTGTCCGAACAAATTTGGTGAAAAAATTGGTACGCCAATGATTTTTTTTTAATTTTAAATTATTTTCGTAATCCCCACATAATTAACAGTGAGAATGGTCTAGTTTTTCACCTGCGTCGAATACTTTCTGAGAAAAAAAATAAAATGCAATTTCATCTAGGAAAGTTACGAAATTCTTTGAGTACTTCCAGAATGCAATTTCATCTAGGAAAGTTACGAAATATTTTTATTACTTCACGAAATTCAGAAAATATTTATTATGGCGCACTGATAACCTACCAAAACGCAAAAAAATGTGTACCTTGCAGAAAATAAATTCGAAAAACATTTTTTTTAAATTTCAACACCCCGTTTCTCAGAAACAATGCGTTTGGCCCATGGTCCATAGAAGGTTCATATCATAAAATCATGTGAGGATTAAGAATCCGAATTCTAGGAACCTTAGTCTGAAAATTAGTTGGTATATTGAAGCACATTCTGAATTTGCATTTTATTTTTTCTTTCTGAGAAAATATTCGTCGCAGGTAAAAAACTCAAGAGACCATTCTTATTGTTAATTATGTAGTGATTACGAAAATAATTTAAAATTGAAAAAAAATCATTGGCGTACAAATTTTTTCACCAAATTTGTTCGGACAGAAGTCCGTACGGACGCCACTGGTGAAAATTAAACATCGTTTCGTATCGGAAAAAATTTGTTTTAATGCGTACTCATAACGTGCCAGAACGCAAAAAGAGATCGTGTACGGTGTAGAAAATAATTTGATAAAACCAATTTCTTTTTCAAATTTCAACACCCTGTATCTCAGAAACAGTGCGTCAGAGACCCATAGTTCATAAGAACTTTATATCATAAAATCATCTGAGGATTGAGATCCCGAATTTACGGAACCTTATTCTGAAACACCCTGTATTGAGAATTTCAAACTTCGAGAACTTTCTTAAACATTACATGAACTTCACAAGCCTTGAAGCATCCGAAAGGATATTGTAGTGTCTTTCAAAAGTAGGACTTCTAATTGATTCAACTTTATCAGTGACGTTATACGAAGTCTTGAAAATGAAGTGGATTTTTTCCAGAAGTAGATCGAGCTCGTTTACCGAAAAATTATCAAACTCAATTTCGAATTCCATTTTTCGATAAAGTAAGTCTTCAGCTCCACATATGATGACATACTGCTATCTCTTATGATTATAATTCTGTTTTTTTTTTCACGGTACACATATCACATCTGTAAGTAATGCAATTATTGTGATTGTCAGGCAAAGCCTACAAGAGTTAAGAATAAAATAAATTATTTTGTGTTTATGTTGTTTTCGTGTTTATAAATTTCAATGGCTCCCATGTTCAGCCTGGGATAGTAAGTAGTGCGGATTTTTCTGTCTGATTCAGTCGACAGCATCGTTCGTGCTCCTTAATTCCCGTATTGATACTTCGTTTTGTCGTACCACTTTAGACTTTGCCGCAGTCACAAGGTATTCTGTAAATCTCGTCTTGTGAAAGTGAGTCGACTTTGTCTTTGGTAGTTCTGATCATTAGCCCAAGTTTTTGACTTGGCTTATAAACGGTCTCGATGTAGTGCTTTTCAGTATTCTACCAATTCTATATGTGACTTTGGGGATGTATGGTAAGAAGGCTCTTCCATAAGGGGTCATTTGTGATGTGTTTTCATCACAATTATGAGAATAATTACTGGAAACATCAGATCTACACCTATCCAATGGCTATCAGTGCTATCAAATATAGTTCCTCCCCATATTCGAAGACAGTCGGCAACTTGGAATTCTTGGAATAAATTCAATTTATTTCCGGATTCCTTACCGATATTTTCCTACGTTCCAGAAAATAGAACTCTAAGACTAAAATCCCGTAAACCTATTTGGTCGAATAAATTTCTGAATCCGAACTTCAGCTTCAAGGAAATCTGGAAATCCGAATGGGATGCATGTTCATTATCTAATATCTGATGCATCGAATAAAGTTCCTGGTTTTAACCTTCCCAGGAGAATATGGTCCCTTCTTAATCGAATAAGAACAGGTCATGGTCGTACCAATAGCATGCTTTTCAAGTGGAATTCAGTTGATAGTCCTAATTGTGAATGTGGTGAATCAGAGGAAACAGTTGAACATCTAATTAATAATTGTTCGATTTATGAATTTCAAGATGGCATTAGAGCCATACACAATGTATCAAATTCATTTTTGCAATGGGTTGAAAATTTTAGATCAATTTGATGAAGTATAAATTGAATTATCCTGCTGTTCTGTCTTTTTTTATTTTCAGGTTGGAGTTTGTGTTTGGAAATCCTTCCTCCAAAGAGCCGGTCCTATAATCTTGATGTCCTATATAAAATATTCAGATACAACAATTTTTATTTTTTTTGCGGGGAGACAGGTTTTTTCGGCTGAGGTTTTTTTCCCTGGCTCTATAGTATCGTATGATACTAGTGATGATAGTATCGTATGATACCATAGTATCATACGAAGAATGATATGGTACCTCGTTCTTCTTTTTTTACCTCAGCTTAGGTACTTTTTGTTTCAACATTTATTGTATTATTTTTAGCTCTCTAATTCAAAAGAATATACAGGGTGGCCATTTGAAAACGAAACAGACGAGATTACAGACGAAATAAATTTTTTCGATAGAAATGCTCGGACAGGTCGATTTCTGTTTCGAGGGGACAACTTGAGATGTAGGTTACGGACGCATAGCGCTTCAACCCTTGCTACTACAACCCTCACCCCCAATTTTTGAATAGGGAAGATGGGGTGAGTGATACCTCATTTGAAAGGTTTTTCACAAAAAAAAAACACTACAAGTGCCATGAAAACACCACTTCATTTTCAAATGCTTAGTCAAGAATATTTCGAGAACTAATGCATAAAATGAAAAAACAATTACTGTGCTGAAATCAGTATGAAAATACCTTTCAAATGAGGTATCACTCACCCCATCTTCCCTATTCAAAAATTGGGGGTGAGGGTTGTAGTAGCAAGGGTTGAAGCGCTATGCGTCCGTAACCTACATCTTAAGTTGTCCCCCGCGAAACAAAAATCGACCTGTCCGAGCATTTCTATCGAAAAAATTTATTTCGACTGTAATCTCGTCTGTTTCGTTTTCAAATGGCCACCCTGTATTTCGAGAACTAATGCATAAAATGAAAAAACAATTACTGTGCTAAAATCAGTATAAAAATACCTTTCAAATGAGGTATCACTCACCCCATCTTCCCTATTCAAAAATTGGGGCTGAGGGTTGTAGTGGCAAGGGTTGAAGCGCTATGCGTCCGTAACCTACATCTTAAGTTGTCCCCCTCGAAACAGAAATCGACCTGTCCAAGCATTTCTATCGAAAAAAATTATTTCGTCTGTAATCTCGTCTGTTTCGTTTTCAAATGGCCACCCTGTATAATATATATCACGAGGTGAAATTCTTGGTCTTATTGCCGTCTGAATTTCTTTGGCATTGCATCCATTTGCGATGAATGCATGCTGTAAATGTTCATGGATAGTACCTTGTGACTGCGGCAAAGTCTTTATTGGTAAAACAAAACGGAGTATCAATACGGGAATTAAGGAGCACGAACGATGCTATCGACTGAAGATGTCTGAATCAAGTCGACGATGTCGTGAAATTTTTTTATTTGCGATAAAAAGTAATTAAAAAACGACTAATTAATCTCCTTATTCTTATTTCCATCCATTCAAACTTCCGAAAGAAAACTCGCGCAGGAATAATAGAAAACAATATTTATGAATGCATTCTGACAGCCACTTTCTTTTCACTCTCCTGTTAAGGAACTATGCATTTTTTACGATTCAAAGTCAAATTCGTTGCATCAAGTATGCCATGCACGTCTGCTCCACGTTCGGTGGCCTGCTTCATGAATTAGGAAATAATCGACCAGAGTTCACGATTGCAATCAGAATTTTTAGGATTCCAAACGGGATCTTTAATCAAACTCTCTGTGTACCTATCGAAAGGGAAACTTAAAACAACGTTACATATCATTGTGTCACGTTGATTGTTGTCATTGTTCTCTGGTTCAATCAAAAGACTGATTAACATAAAGAATTGGTCATTTAATCGAGTTATTATGTTTTCGGGATTACGTAACATGTGAATATGAAGTCACGACCACTTAATTTTCTGGATAATCCGCAGTAAAGAAAATCAAATATTCTTTATGCTAAAGGGCCCTTTGGAAATAATAACAGGAATAATGAAAAAGACCTTGGACAGATTTAATTATCTGCTTCAACTAATTCTATGTAGGTCCTACCTCCAGTTTCACAGCAGCAGCAAAGTTCTTCCCATTTTCTCAAATCATTTACTATAAAAATGTAGGCTTTTCTATGCCATCAGAAAGTAGAGAGGTACAGGGTGATTGTTTATATTTTACTCAATAGCTATCTCAGGTAATTGGTCGTACAAAAACGTCTGAATGGGGGATTTGAAGTATTTTTCATGGGCATTCAGAATTCAGTACTAAGAAATTCATAAAGGCTGAAAATTTGTTGTGAACTATTGTTTTTTAAATGTACAGGCTGTATTTTATTTTTCTAATCGGTAGAGATCTCTCTTCTGATTTAAAATATATATACTTTATTGAGGTTAATTTCAGCAGTATTTGAAAAATATAGGTTTTTTCATCTTAATCTAAGGCAGCTGTGTAAAGCCACTCGAGAATGCTGTGATTTCTTTATATCGAAGTTCTCTTCTAATGGCCTCCTGATAGTCCCTACTTAACCTCTTTGGACACTTTTTTATGGGGATATTTGAAATATGAAGTGTATATGGCCCCTCCGCAAAATATTAAGGAGATTACCTTCAGATTAGAGGAAGAAATAATTGAAAACCTCGATATATTCCATAAATGGTGAGGAAAACCTTAAAAAATAAATTAAAAGATATCGGCTGTGTGTCGACCTATAGGAGGGTCAGTTGAATACTTAATTCAACTTCAAGTTAATATATAAATTGAATAAATATCAGTTGTTTTTTATCCACGGTTCCTTTTATATAAAGAAATCGCATCGTTATCGTGTGGCATTCCACAGCTGCCTTAGATTTGGAAATCTATATTGAAATCTATATTTTTCAAAAACTCTCGAAATTAACCTCAATAAAGTATATATATTTGAAATTAGAAGAAAAAGCTCTTCCGATTAGAAAAATGAAATACCATTTAAAAAAACAATAGTTCAGAACAAATTTTCAGATTTTCGATGCCTTTATGAATTTCTCAGTACTGAATTCTGAATGCCTATGAAAAATACTTCAAATCTACCCATTCAAACGTTTTTGTACGACCGATATTAACTGAGATAGTTATTGAGTAAAATATAAACAATCACCCTTTACATACACACTTATTTATATGTTATTAAATTTTTTTAGATGGTTGAGAAGCAGACAATAGATACTTATAATATAGGGGCAGAAAGAACTGATATCTTACAAGAATTTAAAATTCTAAAACGAGAAACGAAGTGTCGACTTTTTGAATGAACGAGTGTTAGAATAATCCATTAGTACGGGTATTTCACGTTATTTTCTCTAATTCATTGAATTTTTATAGAAATTAATGAAATATCTTCATAAAGATGTCGTTTGCTGATTTTTGAATTAAAAATTTTCGATTGTAAGAATCTATCTATACTAATTTTATAAATGTGAATGTCCGTGTGTTTGTTTGTCCTCTATGGACTCAGTAATCAGATGACCAATTTTGATGAAACGTTCTCTATAATGTAAAGAATTTATTCTGGGAGGTTTTCATGTAGGTTTCATTCCTATATCAAGAAGAAATGAGAAAAATATCGAGTTTCCATGAAAAAGTCGGTAATTAACCTAGTTTTTTCAGGCTTTTACTGCCGACGCTGGGTAAACTATAAGAGATTGACAAACATGATCAGAGACATTTTTGTTGTGCTCAAAAAGTTCTAAAAAAAAGTCCGCGACGGCATACGTCTAACTGCTTAGCATAACCCACCATAACCATTTTTCACATTTTCAGTTCAATTCAAAATAATGTTCAATTTGAAGAGGGCTTCCGACTGGCATTGAATGAAATCATATAAAAATGAATGTGATTATTATCTGCCGCATTTATTCCTGATGAAAAATGCTTCTCACTGACTTGATTTCAAGTGAATACTTCAAAAGTTACCGCAGATTGAACGAATGCGAATTTGAGCAAGAAATTATTGAATCTACGCGAGATAGCTTTGTCACGTAGTCACTTGCCCGTCTCTCTTTCGATACGAGGTTATGAATGTGGGGTTGCGGACCTATCAGTACCGTTTCAAATAGAAATTTTACGCGAGCGAAGCCGCGGGTTTGAGCTAGTAATGAATAAATATTGCCACGAAACTTAGATATTCTCGCACGATTTTGTGCTATAAGAATGACAGAATGAACAAATTTGACACAGAATTAGAGAAATAATTTTTACCGTCAAAGTTTTACAGGGTTTGTCATATACAGTAAATTGAAAACGTAAATACTTATATATCTACATCTAAATAAGTATGGAACGAATCTACTGTATTGAAAATGAAGACGAAGAATGATTTTAAAAAAAATTTGAGAATTTATCAAGGTTATATACAGGGTTGGGATAAAGTATGGAACCAAGTAAATATCTTTTAAACGAAAAGAACGATATTTATGAAAATTTGCAAGTAAGTGCAATGAAACAAAACGCATCTGATGTACATTTTTTTGATAATAATATACTTCCGGTTTAACCGGAAATGCCATCAACTTCGTTAATTTAAATGGGACACCCTATATATTTTTACAGATTTTGAAAGAGCTTGTTATTTTGAATTCATACATACTGAGTTTAGTGTAAAAAAAATTGTAAAAATGAGGAATATAGCACTTTAACCAACCTCCTTTGAGTTTTTTGCATTAGAGCAAAAAACTATTTAGATAAACTAATTGATGTTGTTTGTATGCATAGTAATAAATAAACAAGTACTGTTTAGTACGTCTTTTGTTCTTCAAGTGTCAAATTCTAATTGACGGAAATAAATTAAACAATTTAGAATGGTTCAATTAAGTGAAAAAGAGCGTATTGAAATTTAAACTCATGAAGAAGTGTGCCATATTTTTAATAATTTGCATCCGGAGAGAAATCCTATATCACGCTCAACAGTAACTAAAACATTACAACGTTTTAATACTACTGGGATGGTAAAAAATTTGCTAAAACCTGGAAGACCGCGGACTGCAACGAACGAAACTGTTATACAAAATATTGCAATCGATTTAGAAGAATCACCTCAAGTGAAGTAATTTTGTTTCTCATTATTCTAAAATAATTAAATGTACATCTATTTTACTACTAACAGTGAGTTATTCCTCGTTTTTACAAATTTTTTACACTAAACTCAGTATGTATGAATTCAAAATAACAAGCTCTTTCAAAATCTGTAAGAATATATAGGGTGTCCCATTTAAATTAAAGAAGTTGATGGCATTTCCGGTTAAACCGGAAGTATATTATTATCAAAAAAATGTGCATCAGATGCGTTTTGTTCCTTTGCACTTACCTGCAAATTTTCATAAATATCGTTCTTTTCGTTTAAAAGATATTTACTTGGTTCCATACTTTATCCCAACCCTGTATTGTTTCATATAGTTGAGTACAGTATGGGTTTCATCCTTCTTCTTTCAGTTTTTTTCAAGAGCTTCATCCCTGGTCTATTAGGTTAGGTTAGGTTAGGTTAGGTTAGGTTAGGTTAGATTTTTCACGTTTTACCATTTTCAAGAGCTTCATCCCTGGTCTATTAGGTTAGTGTTGAATTGGTGATATCGAAAACAATCTGATGTTAGATTTTTTTTGTCTGATTCATATGTGTACTACTCAGAATAATAACCCGTTGTTATGTTAGCCAACATCAGAACGAATAAAGGACATAAATCTCGCATGCCCAAATGAGAAATTCTCTCTCGACCCATAAATACCTCGTCACAAAAATGTAACTGCAAGAACTAGCCAAACCCGATGCATTATGCAACACGATTCAGGAAAATCATTTGGCACATTATTTACAACGCCGTTGTCTCTAAGTATTTCTTCAATCTGCTGGGTACTTGATGGTCTAGTTTCCTTTCTCTGCGCGGTTTACCGAAATGATCCGCTCGATATTAATTATTGCCGTTATTTTCATTTATTGCTCACGGGTATTGCGTTTTTATCTGATTGACTCGAAAATTGAGCAGGCTATTAAAAGCAGGTGTTTATTGATCTCGGGGTATTATTCCTTGTTTTTGTTGCACATTTCGAAATACGTGCTTGATAATGTTATTAGAATCATTGGCGGGAACCTTTTGAATCGAATCAATAAATTTTGGGAGAACTATTTCTAATCTGAAACATTTAAAAGGGAAACAGGCATAGTTTTTTCATTATATTCGGAAACATGGAAAAATAGAAAGATAACTCTCAACAAAAGAAGATAATGGCATTAGAAAATCAATCATCGATAATTTTCATCGCACTTGTTAAATAACTACTGAAAACAATGCTATAATGAGTTTATTACAGCACCACTTTTAGTACTATACTGAAATGGAGAATAGTTATCTATGATTTGAGTGTTAAACGTAACGTTTTATTTTGTGAGTGAAAAAGGTGTGTGAAATGAGCGGAGCGAATTGAACAATTTCACGAACAAAATAAAATCACTTTTAACACAAATACCATACAATGTTTTTTGTACAACTGCCCTATTTTGATAATGAAATAAGCGAATTTGCAATGACAATAAACTTCAAAATGCATTTTGATATTCAGATAATCAAAAGGTTGTGAATGGCAAACGTTGCCAACGTTATGATTACTAACAAATGAGAAAAGACGCTGTCATTTGAATTTCGTTCCTGTACAATTTTCGTCTTGGGTTTTTAACTGCTTTATATGTTTGTCGAGAGTCCAATTATTAATAAAAGTGACGATTTGTTTGTTCCTCTGGATATTGAAGAGTCTTCAAGAAGAGCAAATCTGGAACTCCTGCCTAAAAAATCTGTTCAGCAGTACGATATTGCATATAACAATTTCCTGGCCTGATGTAAATTGAAAAATGTAGAAGGGAACTTCAGTGAAACTGTTTTCCTGGCATACTTAGAAGAAAAATCAAAAATATGGAGTACATCAACTTTGTGGAGCAAATTTTCAATGATAAAGTAAAGCGCTCTTGTTAAAAATGGTGTGGATGTTAGTAAATATTCTAAAGTAATAGCATATTTAAAACGGAAAAGTGAAGGATGTCACTCCAAACAATCGAAAATTCTCACTCGTGAACAAGTTGAAAAGCTCATAAAGGAGGCACCAGATGAGAAATACTTTATGGTTAAGGTTGCAACTATTTTCGGATTATTTGGAGCCTGTCGGCGTGAAGAATTGTGTAATTTATTAGTGGAAAACATCGATAACAAATAAATCATTGGTTATACAACTTCCAAATACAAAAACGAAAGTCAGTCGTTCTTTCAGTATTATTGGGAAGTATGTAGACTATTTTCATAAGTTTTTTGCACTGCGCCCTTCTGTCATCAAACATCGTCGTTTTTTCCTGAAATACATGAATAATGAATGCACTGCCAATCCAGTTGGTATTAATACACTTGGGAAAATTCCATCTATTGTTGCCGAATTCCTCAAACTGCCAGAACGAAAGCAATATACAGGACACTGTTTTCGAAGATCCTCCGCTTCATTGCTAGCAGAATCAGGAGCAAATATTACGGATATAAATGAACATGGTGGATTGAAGTCTACGACGGTAGCCGAGGGCTATGTTGATGATTCCATTGCATATAGAAATGTCATTGCTGAAAAAATACTCCCAACCTCATCAGATTTTGGATCATCATCATCCAATATTGTACTTCCGGTTTCTACAAGTACTGATGGTGCTGAGGATTCTAATAATGTGTTGCGAAGCTCCCTAACGTCACAGGACATTAATGTTAGTAATTGTTCAAGTTTTATGATTAATATTAATGTTCATAAGTAAAGATTGTCGATAAAATTTCGCAATCACTGAATTGTTCTCATCTGATTTCATCATAATGAAATGAAGTGCTGAAAATATTTTTAACACGCTTCCACGTAAACAATCAAATCTGACATTGTTTCCTGTCATTAAAAGTGTAACTTTTAATAGTAGTTGTACAAAAAAAATATTGTATGATATTTGTGTCAAAAGTGATTTATTTTGTTTATATATATTTACTCACATCATAAATAACTATTATGTGTTTTACCATTTGAAATTTCAAAAGCACTAATGAAAATTTAGGTGAAATTTCATCTACTTTTTGATGTCACCAGGATAAACTCATAGATGCTAGCCTCAACTTGAGATAAGGAAGAAACTCGAAATTATCAAGATCAAGTTCAATTCGTAGGAGAAGGTCTTCGATATCCTCTAATTAGCATGGCAAGCAATACCCGCTAGGTCGCCCATTGAAAAATAATCCGCAGAAAGCACCTCCAGAATTGGTAATCACTTTCTTCTCTAATACTTTTGCTGTAATAAATTAATATTAAACAGCTCATTGAGTTTCATCCCTCGTATCGAAGAAATTGTCGATATAAAAACAAAAGAAAGTTATACTTATTGTCTGTTCTTCTCCTGTTGTTCCAAGTGGTAATATGTGCGAGGTTTAGAGAAAGAAGTGTGTTGTGATTGGTGAAAATGAGCAGAATTTTCAGAGTATGTACGAGTTTGATCTCCGATTGAATTTTTGGTTGAAAATTTGTGGGAAATGAAACATATTAGGTTTAAGACCTAAAATTCAGGTCTTGTTCTGCCGAAGAAAATAATATTGTTCATTAAAATTGAAAATATTCGTATGAGAAAATTTAGTGAAATATATAGCGCTTATTTTGTGGAATATGACAAGAAGAATTTTTTTTTATTGAATTAGAAATGTTAAAAATCGTTTGTAACTGAAAGGTTGATGTAGGTATACGCCTACTGGAACTTGTGCATGAAATCTTCCAGGGTTCTGAAAATAAAGTGTTGATCATTTCTGTCTAATTGCGTCAGCTATACAAACTTTGAAAGGGTATAATTTTCTTAAAATTTTCTTCCTCTCCCAATAAACTTGGTGAACGCTCTAATTAATTCAGATAAAACAGTTTGAAAATCACTCCAATTTCGTAACTTAACTCAATCATTATCCAAAGCAGGTCTTTTACCTCGTTTGATGAAAAAAAATTTGATCGGAAACATATTGCACATGCAATTTGTTCAGGTCGAAGCCGAATTGTAAGACGCCTATTTAACTAGACCACATGATACATAATAAAAAATTTAAATACCAAACCTTCGGATAATGAAAGTAAATATTGTGATTGGATTCGATTTTATATGCTCCGTTCACTTGTTATTTTGTATTTACCCAAGGTTGTCCCGAAAATCGTTAATATTAAAACAATTTTGTTAGTCATATCTTTACTTTATGGTATATTTCTCATTTCTGGATAATAAATCATCTGGAACAACATATTGTTTCAAGAACTGAACTCTCACTGGTACAAGGTGAAAAATCCCATATACTGGAGCCATTTTCATCTTGTTCAAGCGGATAGTTGATCTTTATATTATTTCTATTTTTTACTAGCTGACCCGGCAGACTTCGTACTGCCTCAATCGATAGATAAAAAAGCAACTTTAATATTATAATAAATTATTATGGTATTATACCTTGAAAGTGGAGATAAAATTGTCCTGTACAATTAGTCCAGTGTCCAGTCAATGAGGGCGAGAATTAGTCATTACCTCCGAATTCTGTCAAGATGCTTCGATTTTGATAACATTTTTGATATACGCTATACTTGTCTCCTACTCCTACGCTATGCCGATTTATGCTTATTATTTTTAAGGGGTGAAAACAACCCCTTTATCCAAAATTGAAAGAAACTTGTTCTAACGTAAATCAAAGTAATTTTTCGGCCTCAGTAGCGTTTTATGAAGTTTAATGAAGGTCTTCATATACTTCAAGACCGTAACAAGCACAGCATAAAATGTGTGTGAATGGGTCTTCATTAATATAATTAAATTTTTTTATTAATTTTATAACAGTATTTCGGATCAATGTTAGTTTCAGTTATTTATATTTCTCAACTCCTGAAAGCAACCCCTATCTGTTCAAAATAACAAAATGAAAATATCATCTGAACATTTCATTTATTCATCACTTCATTCACGAGAAATTAATACTTTTTGTGTCAAAAAAATTAATCTGATTCTGAGTAGCTGCCGCCACTGTCAAGTATTTCTTCATCTTTGCCAAAGATTGGACGATTGTTTTGGCAGTTAACACCTGCACATTCCCCACATGTACGAAAATGACTCAGTTTTCTGTGCATGACGCATTGCATCCTTTTTTGCAGTTACAAAAAAGTCATTTTCAACAATATTTGTGGTGCAGGTGTTTTTTGCATTTTTGTGTGCTGCAAATATCTATTGGTACTATTCTAACCGCAATCAACTGAATTGAGAGCTTTATTACCGAGACAAATTTGAAGTTGATGATTTTAGGCAAGCATTTATTTCATCTGCAGCCGTCGATTTCGGAATTACCGGTAATGGTTGTCGGAAGTGACCAGACAAAAGAATCAATGCGCCCCCAAAACATCCGTTAAGGCAACTCGAAATACACAGTAATTGTTTACATATATAATAGTAGAATGGAGATTTGTTCAAAACATTTCGTCATAAAATTTTCCTTAATGTTCGGAAGAAAGATAGGTGTAATAAGAAATGGACTCAGATGCGTTAATATTATTAGAAAATGTAGTTAACCAAATTAATATCAAATGTAATACTTTCACGAAAACGCTATTAACCGTAGCGACACCTACTGGCGTTATTGGCAAGAGGAAAAATGATTTTCTATTTTTTTTTCATGTCATCAATTTTTTCAGAGTTTAAATGTATTTTGTGTCGTAGAAGAATCCAAAAAAATCTTTCTTCGAGTTATAAATGGCGCAACCAACAAAATGCCCGACTTAATTGTATATATTAAGATGATTTATTTTTTCACCCAACATAAAGCACCCTGAGTTCAAATAGAATAAAAAAAAAAGATATTTTGACATGAGAGTTCCACGACAAAATATCTTATGTTTCAAAAAATTCTTTGGGCTTTTTGTTCCGTTGAAATATCTTCATTCTGGTGGTATGCAAAATGAATTACTTTGATGAATGTTGTCAGAAAAAAGCAGCAGCAGTCACAGTTTCTTTATATCTTCAATTTTTTTGTTTATCAATGTTTAGAATCTTACGTCTTTCGAGTAATGAACGTGTTGATTTTGTGCATTTTAAATTATTCAGCTGCGACATTTAAAGCTGTCAGTTACATAAAATTTCATTGCTTTAATAAAATTCTTTCCGTTTTCTGAGAACAGTATCCATAGTTATGTATTTTTTTATACCATTGAAAAGTATAGTTTCCAACCAACAGAAAGCTCACCGAGCTGTTGTTTTGAAGCAGACATCAGCAAGTGTGAATTTATGATTGAAAATTCAGTCGGCCTTTTCAAATTTGAGTCAAAATAAGGAGAAAAAACGAATATTTGGAATGAAAAAAATTGCAGTGTGTTTGAAAAATGAAAAGATAAGTTTTCACCAAATTTCATGATATATATTTGACAAAAAAAAGAAGATACCTACATGGTTATTTTAAATTTTTCCTCAAATTCTGAGGTGATGTGAAAAAAGTGTAACACAAAATTTGTATTACTTACAATATTGCATCCAAAATATTTTCCAAAGGACTCGTAGTTTTGCAAGAAATTGAGATAATTCGTTTTTCACCCTCAAAAGCTTACCCTTTTCCATTTCCCTTTCATTTCATCATATTTCCTTCTTTTTCTGCATTAAAAAGATATCGATCATGGTCTACAATCCTAATTTCATTCATAAATTAATCAAATCATGAAATAGTATAGTGTCTCCTTAAACGTACGACTACGAAATAACCTATAGTAATATTCAGTATTCCGAGAATCTCCTAATTACCTAAAACACAAATCCAACAATGATTCCCATACGAATTAGTCGAGATTCTTTCTTCAACATACAAGGTTCAACCACTCCACTGTTTCTGTTCATAATGAGTACTTGTGCAATACACATAAGTATATGATAATTTACCGCTTGACGTGATGTCAAAGATACTCCTTCCGTTACAGCATGAGGTCAAGATCATATCTCAGGTGACCCTCACATTAATGTTTCAATTCTTCACAGCTCTACCTCTTTCTCCACTGCGTTTCAACATTCGTCCGCTGCGATGGTACATTGGATGAGAGAGATGCTCAGAAAGATCTTCATCCAGTCAATGACGATGCTAATAATGATGACCGAGAGAAGGACCAAGAGAAGAGAACTGTCTTCAATTCCGAAGTGGAGAATTATGGTTGGGCCAAACATATAGGTGTCCATCCCTCAGGGTTCAGATATGTCCTTGGAATCGGCCCGGTTGACCTTAAGTACGTTCCTGTCATCAGGAATCCTTTCAGAGTACCAAGTCATCGTGCAAGATGGCCGACAAAGGTTTTCAAACCTTCTCGTCCAATGCATAATATTTGGAAGCCTATGAAGACTTTCACAGTGAATCCTGGATTGTCTATACGTCCACCAATACAATTCTTCAGGCCCGTAGTTCCATTGTTGAGGCCCTTTGGAAAACCTGTCTTCAGACCAGTTTCAACACAAAGTCATCATTGGCCCAACAAGTCTTGGCAGCAAGACGAATGGAAACAAAAACCTGCACCTCCAAAACCTGTTGTTGGTTTAACCCCAGTGAATGTAAGTATATAAGTCAATAAAGTCCGGACAGGCAGAATTTTTGTCAAATTCAACACCCTGTATTTTTTCGTTGAAATTTTCACCAGGTGTAGTATTGGGTCTTGTTATATCAACCTGAAATTTACTTTGCAAAAATATCTGTAGTTTATCCCTTATACATAAAGATCTGTTTCTTCAGTATCTCAATCGCAAGGAAAATTACAACACTAGAACGTTGTCATTCAATCTACCGAAGCTCAGTTTATCAACCAGTCAAAGGCAAACAGAGTACAGATGTCTGAACCTTTTCAACTGCCAAGGGATATACAGAATATAGAGCAACATAAACCTTTCAAAAAAGAAATATTCAAGCTGTTATTGAACATGGAACCATATAGTTTGGAGGAGTTTGCTGGGTGACCTGAACTCTACCTTTTTTGACACTATTTCATTTCCTTTCTTGTTGTGAGCTTGAATTGTTTTGAAATAAAGTTGTTTCTTATACAGGGAGAAACGAAACCTTGTTTTATACCCTTCATTTCTAAACACCCTGTGGTGAATTTGAGGCCTAAAATTTTATATCATTAAGTTTCAATTTGAAGTGTAATCCTTTCTCAACAAAATGTTTATTGATTTACGTCAGTATCTGCTTTCAAAAAAAGATACACATTTTCAAAGAAAGTGTTGCATTTCTTCAATTTTTATAACAATTTAAAACATTACAATACCTTATCGACTAGCGAACATACACAAACATTTCAAAATTAATAGCGTGTATTTCCACCTCGCTTTCTCATCACTTCTTCCATACAACGTGGCATACTTTCAATGCATTTCCGAATTGCTTCTGAGGGAATATTTTCCTGTTCTTCAAGAAGGGCTGTTCGTTAATTGGGTAAGGTGTTGGACTGCTGATTTCGAAAATGTCTACCTAGCATATCCCATACATGTTCAATTGAATTTAAATCCGGACTTCTGGCTGGCCACACCAATCGTTGAATATTCGCCTCTTCTAAGTATTCTGTTACAACCCGTGCAACGTGAGGCCTAGCATTGTTCTGCATTAAAAGAAATTGTTGGGGAAATATTCCCCCAGAAGCAATTCATAAATGCATTGAAAGTATGCCACGTCGTATGGTAGAAGTGATGAGATAGCGAGGTGGAAATACACGCTATTAATTTTCAGATGTTTGTTTATGATTGCTAGTCGATAAGGTATTGTTATGTTTTAAATTGTTATAAAAATTCAAAGAATGCAACACTTTCTTTGAAACTGTGTATATTTCTTTTAAAAGCAGATACTGACGTAAATTAAAAAACATTTTGTTAAGAAAAGGTCACACTTCAAATCAAAACTTAATGATATCAAATTTTCAGCATCAAATTCACCACAGGGTGTTTAGAAATGAAGGGTATATAACGAGGTTTTGTTTCTCCCTGTATAACGGATAAACTACAGGTATTTTTGCAAAGTAAATTCAGGTTGATATAACAAGTCCCAAAACTTCACCTGGTGAAAATTTCAACAAAATCGGAGAACCACGAAAAAAGATACAGGGTGTTGAATTTGACAAAAATTTTGCCTGTCCGGAATTGGTTATTATAAATTTTATAACCCCGTCACCGATTTTAAAAATATTTTGCACAGTGAATCTATAGGACTTCCTGATACTACAGTCTCAATTAAAGCTCTGGGGAGGCAGTAATTTTCGAGTAAAAAAATAAATGAAACTCATAAATGTACACCTTTTATCTCAGATACGGCTCTGATATAGTCTTATATATGGTATATATAGTTTAGTTTAACAAGGTTAGGTTATGTTAGGTTAGGTTAGGTTAATTTTTCGTACCAAAAGTTGAAAAAAAAGTTTTTTTTTTAATTATAAAAAAAAATTGATAAAAAAATAAAACATCGATCCGCATTCAGGTTAGGTTAGGTTAGGTTCATTTTCCCTACCTCAAGATCACAAAAAAAATACAAAAAAATACAACTGGGCAGAAAGAAAACTTTATAATTACCCCGGAATTCATTGACGGGGAGTGTATTTTCAGTTTTATCTCATGAAAATCCCCTAATTCTTAACTATTTTCTAGGTGGTACCAGTAGTCAAGCCTGTTCCACCCCCTCAAGCTGCTCCAGTGGTACCAGTGAACCCAGTGGTTCCTTTGCAACCAGTTAATCCTGTAGTTTCTATACAGCACGTGAATCCGGTGCATCAGGTGGTACCAGTACCATCGGTTAATCCAGTAATTCAGGTACAGCCAGCTGCCCAACCTGCGTTGCCGTTCCCTACGACAATTTCTACAGACCCTTGGGTACCTTTGGTTAAACCAGCGTACCCTGTGGTACCTCAACAACCGTTGTTCGAAGTTACAAAACCGAATTTACCAGTACTGCCACTTGGTGCCAGTTTTCCTTCTCCAGTACTGCAACCGACTCAAACAGGTATATTTTTACGAGTTTGCTGAAACACTAATAATTTTTCTGAAAATGTATATTCACTAATAACTTTGAGAAATTTCACATGCGGAATTACACTGCGCAAAAAGAAATTACGCACATTATGGAAATCTCAAATTTATTCTACAACTGAAGGTGTTCTCAATGAAAATTATTTTTATCAGAATTATGCATGAATATGTTATCCACTTTCAACGTTTTTTTCAATACAGATGTTTTTTTCCCAGTAGGAATAAAAAAAGATTATATTATCATGTTTTGAATGTATTGGGTCCATTTTAAAATCAGTTGTTCTCGAACAATTCTAGAGATCAATAGTTTTTCTTTCGTTTGATTTTCTACACTCGATCACTATGCAACGCGAAACACGTAATTTGACCCAGGAGGAATGTGCCCAAGCGGTAGTTTTACGAGAAGATGGGTGGACATACACAAGAATTGCAGAAAGGTTTGGAGTTTACCATACAAGTGTCCAGAATGTTGCAGCGATTCAGGGAGACAGGTATGAATGTCCGAAGACCAGGACAGGGTAGACCACGGGTAACAACTGCCATTCAAGAACGTTACTTGAAAGTTTCTTCATTGAGACAACGGTTTGCAACCGCTCGCCTTCTTCAAAATCATGGGGTAGAAATTAGCACTTATATGATATGAGAAATCGCCTCAGAGAATATGATTTAAGGCCTCGTGTCGCGACAAGAGGCCCAGCTCTTACCCAAGCCCATCGAAGGGCGCGTTTGGATTTTGCGAGAGATCATGTCCATTGCGAAGAGGCCGATTGGGAAAGAGTTCTCTTCACAGATGAGTCTAGATTCTGCCTCTACCATTGTGATCGACGTTTCCTTGTATACAGACCTCCACATGAAAGATATGCTCAGTGCAATTTCCTGAATACTACTGGTTTCGGGGGAGGATCGGTTATGGTATGGGGTGGAATATCTTTGACTGCACGCACAGACCTAGTGGTCGTTGATAATGGAGCTATGAATGCTGATAGGTATATAACGAACATTCTTGAAGAGCATGTAGTGCCATTTGCCCCATATATTGGTGAAAATTTCATTTTTATGGACGATAATGCCAGACCCCCATCGTGCGCGCATCGTTCAGGAGTACCTTGAAGAGGTTGAAGTCTCTCGAATGGAATGGCCAGATCTCAATCCGATTGAGCAGGTTTCGGTCAACCTCAATAGAAGGCTGAGAGTTTCAGAAAATCATCCAGCTACTCTTAATGACTTAGGAATCCAACTCGGAGAAATCTGGGAAGGATTAGATCAGAACATTTCAAGATCACTCATTTTGAGTATGAACCGTCGTTGCCGAGCTGTAATTAAAGCAAGGGGTGGAAATGCCAAGTATTAAATCACTTATCAGCATTTCAGTATTTTGAAAATTGTTTATTTCTCTTCTTTCACATTGGATTCGGTGAAATCCTGAATTTTTCTTCCTTTAAATGTGTCTTTTTTCGTTCAAAACCTTCCCAAAAGAACATAAAAAATAAGTAATAAAGTCAATGTAGAGTTAACTTTCATTTAAATTGAGATTTTCAGAATGTGCGTTAATTTTTTTGCGCAGTGTAGTTGAAATATTATTCTTCACACTTGACATTTTCAGGTCCAACCATAATCCATCAAAAACCTCAATTGATCCACCAGCATCCTGGACCAGTTGTGGAATTCCATGGCAACCATCATCATCATTTCATTTCGCCCAACGGTTTCATAAACTTCCCTAAACTGGCATCTATACAACCTCAGTATGCTCCCAACTTCATTCAAGGTCTTCCTCAGAACACGCAAGTTTTTCCACAAGGAGTACTAATTCAGCAGAGTCCACAATTGGCTCAATCCAGTTTCGATGAAGGGCAGCCAATTCTTCAGAATGGTCCACATGTAACTCAACATAACCCATATTATACCCCTCAAGTAACGCAAGTGCAGCAATTGCCTCAACATAACCCGCATTATTTTACTCAAGTAACGAACGTGCAACAATTGCCTCAACCTGATGGTAATTATAACCCACAAGTAACTCAAGTTCAGCAGCTTCCTCAACAGTATATCCAACAAGTAACACAGCCTAACCAAGAACAACAGGTTAATCAAATTCAGCAATTTTCAAATCAACAGCAACTGGTGGATGAACAGTATTTACCTCCTTTAGCTCATGGTCAACTTCCACTAGAAGGTATGTCTTTTTGGAATGTTCAACAACCTGTTTAACACTCGATTTTCTTTCAGGAGAAAATTCACAGCAACAGCCTCAAAATCAATTCAGTTCAAACCCTCAGTCGGATTTATTCTTTCAAGGGCAGGATCAGCAGTACATTTCTGAGAACGAGTTGCAGCAGCAAATTCAGAGTTCCAACAATATTCAACCTGGTGAGACTGATGTCCAGACTCCAATGTACCTTCCTCCTCATTATACATATAATCCGCAAGTTGAAACATTCAACAATGGTTTCAGCTCCCAGTATGTTTCTAATCAAGATGGTGGTCTGAGGCCATCACCTCAATTGGAAGCTCCGTATAATAATTTAGGGTATAATAGAAGAGAAGATGTTTCTGGAGAATCATCAGCAGAAGATTATTCTGATGAAAGTACCTGAGTCAATATCTACTTGTTGTTATACTGAATTGTTGATTATTGTGTAAATATTTGATAACGAAAACTAATTTATTTGATCAGAATATATTTTTATGAAGAATAATTGATTTATTTACTATTCCCCTCTAAACTTATCAATCGCTATCACAAAAAAATTCAATACCTCTGAAAACAATAGTTATTTATAATATGAGTGTTAAAAGTGACGTTTCATTTTGTGAGTGAAAAATTTCACAAACAAAATAAAATCACTTTAGCACAAATACCATACAATGTTTTTTGTACAACTGCCCTATTTTGATAATGAAATGGGCGAATTTGCAATGACAATAAACTTCAAAATGCATTTTAATATTCAAATAATCGAAAAGTTGTTGTGAATGGCAAACGTTGCCAACGTTATGATTACTAACAAATGAGAAAAGACGCTGTCATTTTAATTTCGTTCCTGTCCAATTTTCGTCTTGGGTTTTAACTGCCTCATATGTTTGTCGAGAGTACAATTATAAATAAAAGTGACGATTTGGTTGTTCCTCTGAATATTGAAGAGTCTTCAAGAAGAGCAAATCTGGAACTCCTAACTAAAAAATCTGTTCAGCAGTACGATATTGCATTTAACAATTTCCTGGCCTGGTATAAATTGAAAAATATAGTGGAATTGGAATTTATGGCATACTTCGGAAAAAAATCAAAAATATGGAGTTCATCAACTTTGTATAGCAAATTATCAATGATAAAGTCAAGTCCCCTTGTTAAAAAGGGTATGGATGTCGGTAATAATTTTGGGGTAATAGCATATTTAAAACGAAAAAAATGAAAGATATCGTCCCAAAAAATCGAAAATTCTCCCTCGTGAACAAATTGAAAAGTTTATAAAGGAGGCATCAGATGAGAAATACTTGATGGTTAAGGTTGCAACTATATTTGGATTATTTGGAGCCTGTCGGGGTGAATAATTGTGTAAGTCATCAGTGGAAAAAATAGAAATTACAAATAAATCATTGGTGATACAACTTCCAAATAAAAAAACGAAAGTCAGTCGTTCTTTAAGTATTATTGCGAAGTAGGTAGACTATTTTCATAAGTACTTTGCACTGTGCTCTTCTGTCATGAAACATCGTCGTTTTTTTCCTGAAATACATTAATGATAAATGCACTGTCAATCCAGTTGGCATTAATACTTTTGGGAAAAATCCATCTATTGTTGCCGAATTCCTCAAACTGCCTGAACCAAAGCAATATACAGGACACTGTTTTCGAAGATCCTACGCTTCATTGCTAGCAGAATCAGGAGCAAATATTACGGATATAAAAAAAACATGGTGAATGGAAGTCTACGACGGTAGCCGAAGGCTATGTTGATGATTCCATTGCATATAGAAATGTTATTGCTGAAAAAATTCTCCCAACCTCAACAGATTTTGGATCATCATCTAATATTGTACTTCCGGTTTTTACAAGTACTGATGGTGCTGAGGATTCTAATAATGTGTTGCGAAGCTCCCTAACGTCACAGGGCATTAATGTTAGTAGTTTTAATATTTTTAACACTAATGTTAAAAATATTTTTAACACGCTTTCATGTTCACAATCAATTTTAACGTTGTTTACTCTCATTGAAAGTGTCACTTTTGATTGCAGTGGCAATTTGATGCATTATGAATAACTGGTTTTTCTGCTTTTGTTTTTTTTATTTCAGCTTTAAAATTTTTAGATTGGTGAATCGTCTGTTTTCATCTGCTGCCTTCAGAAGAACTACATGAACTTTTGATCACGTAGATGTTCTTCAAGATCCTCTCTTCATGCATTTGTGTAGAAACCCACGAAATCGAAAGCAAATATTCGATTTTATTATTCGATAAATATCTGCTGTCGTGCTAGATTCGGTTCTGATTTCCTCCTGACATTACTTCTGTAACGACAATTATTATCTTGTTCGGATTAACAAGCAGCGTGTGGTCTAGCAGTTAAGGTCATTCGGTCATTCAGACTGTCTTGCTCCATTCGATTTCTTTCTTATGTCTGAAAACCGAATCGAATCCAGTCGACCACCGTGTTGTCTGCATTTCGACACACGAGAATTTGTGAAAAACGACCATATTGCACAAGGACCAGAATATCGATCCATTTTTGAAGGAATGGATGTAATAATCCGATGAGAATTCGTGGTTTCCGAATTGTGAAATAAAGGACTGAGTTAAAGGCGTAATACCCAACTTTTTAGGTTGATCTTGGACCCATGTATCTATAAAATGAGTGGGAACAACAGCAACAATCTTGAGATATTTGTCATAAACACACGGACATTTTTTGTCCGAGGGATAGTCGTAAGTAATATCAGAATGGCATCTTATTTTTCAGAGAAGAATAGTAAAAACAGGTTGCTAAGTAAAATACTGCTAAACAAGAGTAATGGATATCGTATTCAATCGTACTAAAAAGTATGTAATCTTCGAGAAAATCGCTGTAAAATCATCCAAAACTCAATAACAACTTGAATCGATCCAATGAAAATCAATATGAGACATTTCGTCCATCTGGTCGCCTTTTTTCTGAAGTTTGGTTCTTTGCATATGCTTCATGAATGTTCTTATTTTTGAAATTGAGTCAGTTTATCAACGTCTTCGATTTGAAACGAGTTTTCTGAAAATGCCAAGACGTAAATTAACAAACGCTGAGGCTAATAGGGCTATAGGAATGCTACAGGGTGGCCTAACTCAGGTTGTTGTAGCGGAAAGGCTCCAAGTCAGCCAAAGTGTGATATCTCGACTTTAGAATAGGTTTAGGGAAACAGGTTGCGTGTTGGAAAGACCAAGGCTTAGTGGGCGACGAAAATCAACACTTGCTCAGGATCGTTCCATTACCGTTTCGGCGAGAAGAAAGCCTACATCTAGAGAGAATCCTACGGATACTCTTCAAAATGCAGATCCAAGTTTCCATCGAAACCATTGGACGACGTTTGAGAGAGGTGGATCTAGGTTCTAGACGTCCATTAAGAGGAGTTCCATTAACACTTGACCATGAGCGTCAAAGAGTGGAATGGGCAAGGCAACATATCAATTGGAACGATCAATGGCGTAGCGTCCTTTTCACTGATGAATCCAGATATGGACGATTTTTAAATTCTCGAAGAATAAGGGTATGGACAATACCACGCATACCCCGTAATCGTCGCTATGTCCAAGAAGTCCATCCATTCCGAGGGGGTAGTGTTATGGTATGGGCCGGGATATGTTTCAACAGGCGCACAGATCTACACATTTGTCCTGGGAATATGACCTTCTTTCACTATAGGAAGCATGTCATTGACAATGTTTTGCCAAAATCATGCTGCTATTGGTGAAACTTTTCAATTTCTAGACGATAACGCTAGACCATAGTTAAGAAATACCAATACCTCAACACTCACTAGATTTGAATTGCATGAAATATGCATGGGATATGTTCCAAAGAAGATTAGATAATCATCAACCTACCCCAGAATCCTTGAATGATCTGAGAGAGCTTCTTTCCGTTTATGGAACCAAATTCCTCAAGAAATGTTCAACAACCTCGTGTGTAGTATGCAAAGAAGATATCAAGCTGTTATTGATGCCCGTGGAGGCCATACATTGTATTGATGTTCTTAAAATGCTTGAATTCTCTGGGAATAAACCATCGTTATTTTACTCGTTTTTTCTTAACCACCCTATGAGCTGCAGACCTACAGGCTAAAATTAATTTTATTTCCTGGAACTCGTAATAATATTAATATGAATTTTCATCACAAAATCTCATTTAAACTGCAATTTAAGTCAATATCCCTAACTCATGTGGAGCAGTTTATTTTCAAATTATGAATTTAATGTCTTCGAACATTCAAAACCTGACTAGAAATCTGTGAACATCTCTATCAGTTGCTCCGATTAATGAAAAGTGAGAAGAATGTATAATACTATCTAGGTGTTAGAATCTTTTCTCGTCCTCATTTCATAATGATGTAATAATAGTAATCCTAACTGTCGCGGAGTATCTTTGGTTCATCTATAGAAGCATGTCATCATAAAAACTCCTCGTTCAATCTCATTGAAAGAGATGTTTAGATAGGAACATCAGTGGGTTAAGGTCGATATGTTTATCTTCACCCTTCTATCTCATACTAATGAGTTGATAAGTGTCGAACAAAAACTGGATCAATGGAAGAAAATGCACATTTTAATAAGTGAGATAGATGGATACTTCTGTTCACAGATGGTTGCGCTCGGCTGGTTTGTAGTTCCGATTCTCGCTTGTTCATGAATGCTTTTGATTGATTTTAATGAAGTCATCATAACAATTCGTTCAATCGATTTGTCACAGAACCTTAGTTTTAATTCGTGAAGAAAATAATATACTTTTGATTCATTTTCATCGAAATCAGTTGCGATTTTAATATTCAAACATTGTGTTTTGGATAAGGCCATACATACAGTGTGTTATTCACTTATATGGCTCTATAGAATATTTTTAGGAAAGATACAAGATTCAGGATTGAAATTCTAAAGGTGGGTGACTTCTCGTATACAGGGTCTTTCACGAGGAACCTCATCCATATTTATACGGGAAACTACTGAACGTATTTTCATGAAATTCAGCACTTATAAGTATTTCAGGATGCTGATGAAATCTTAAATAATTTCAAGGCACCTCCGGTTTTTCCGGAAATGACGTCAACTTCCGTTTTTCAAATTAGAACACCATTTTTTTATTGCAGAAATAGATTCCTTAAAAAATTTCAAGTTATTTTGATGTAACATTTTTCAGTTTTGGTCGGAAAATTCGAAAAAATAATCGAAAATAGAGCTCCGCTGAAACAAGAATAACTTCGAGGTTTTTGGATGGACAATTTTCATTTTTCGGATTTTTCAAGATGTAAGATTGATGTATCCACTTTAAAAATCGAAATCGCTATTCATGATACAGGGGGTGAAAAAATCGCTTTCAAAGTTAGGGATGACAAAATCGTGAAAAATCAATTTTTTCAAATTAGAACCCCATTTTTTATGGCAGATATTGAATCTACGTTAAAAAATAATGTGAGTGTATGCATCACACCCTTGCCCTAAAGTGGATATTTTCTGAGTTATTCACAAAAAACTGTTTTTCGTCTTGAATTTTCAGCTATTTCTTTTCCCTTCACGCCAAAAAGATGAAATTTTCAGGAACTGTTACTTAAACCAGGTTCTAGATTTTACTACCCTAATATGCAAGAGAAAAAAATTGCAGGTTGTTCCTAAATAGATGGCGAATTTTGATTCGAATTTGTATCGGAAACCTCTTTATTTCAACTAATCGGCCATCGGTTTTCTCTCCAGTGATAAATGAATAATTCCTTATGAACCATATGCAAAAACTTACCATGTTTTACATTCTTTTTTTTTTAATGATAGATATCATTAATTACATCTGCCAAATTGACGAAGATTTCGAAAATGCTTCGAAAAAATGGGGTTCTAATCTGCAAAAAACAATTTTTCGATGTTTCGTCACTTCTTTGACAAAGAATTTGTCACCTCCTGTATCATATTCAGAAAAAATAACGCTATCGGAAAAGAAGCATCAGCCTTTCTTCTCGGAGATTCTCAAAAATGAGAATTTTTAATGAAAAAATCTCGAAGTTGTCTGTATTTCAACAGAGTTCAATTTTGAGATTTTTTTTTCGTATTTTCTCATTTGAAGAGAATTATCTCGGGAGAAATCCTAGAACCTTCAAAAGATATACGAGAAGTAGTCTTCTTACTTGAAGCACACCTTCAAAATTTCGATCCAGAATCTTGTGTCTTTCCTAAAAATATTCTATAGAGCCATATAAGTGAATAGCCCTGTATAGTTTAAAAAATTTCCCATGAAAGGAAACATCGATAAATAGAAAAATTCCCGAAGAAAATCGAAGAAATATACTAATTTATATAAAAGGAAAAAACCACATATATTTTTTCAATATGAAGGACTAATAATAACAAAAAAAAAATCATCAAAAATCAAATCATCAAAAACATCATAGACATAAATATGTACTTCCAGAGGGTTACCGCCCCCCCCCCCCCCATACCTGAAATTTTGCTGCCATCTTCTTGAATACTCGATACTCTGATCAAATCATCATAAGATGCATTATACAGGTCAATTTGGCCCCCCAAAAAAATTCAAAATTTTTATCATCGAAATGAATACCATTTTCAATTCCCAGGCTTCAGATCTTAATCATGAGGTTGGAGAAATGATATAAGATTTTGTCACCGAGATGAGAGATATACTGGTTTCAGCCTTGTTTGGCATCATCAGTATCCCATACACCTCAGGGACAAAATCTTCATAAAAAACTTCGATATTTGAAGCAATTAGGTGTGATGTATTGAGTAGAAATTACAAAGCTGTGACATCCAATTGCGTCAAAATGAAGTTCCACATCTCCAGTAACATGCTAAAAAACAACTCTGTACATCCTATTTCACTCAATGAGATTTTAGCAGTGGCCCTAAATCAGGGCCCTCATGCAAGTTACCCCGAGTGATAGAAACGCCCAATTCTTTTCGCGTTCGTGAAGCCAAGCGTTTCTAAGAAAAAGAATAAAACGAAAAACAAAAAAATTCTTTGCAAGTAATAAAATGAAAAATTTGTTTGTTTCCGCTTTATTCTTTGTCTTAAAAACACTTGACTTCATGGTCTCGAAAAGAATTGGGCGTTTCCATGTTTTCGAGGTGGCCTCCGTAAAGGCCACGAATTTTTTTGTTTTCCGTTTTATTCTTTTTCTTTCTTGCCGAAAACTACGAAATATCTTAATATATTACCTAAAATAAAAATTTTCAAATGATTATTTAGAGCGTATTGATAATTAACAAGGCTATTCTGATTATTTTTCTCAGAATAAAATGAAGTGGTCAATATAACGTATGATACACGAACATTCACTACATATATCTTAAAAAACATGTGCAATTTTGAAAACGTTATAACACTTTCAATTTGTCATGTTATGTTTAAATGCGATTTGAACGAAGTTTGTTAATGTGTAATTTTTTTGTCAGAATTTGGTTTTTCGAACTTTTCCAACTATGCCAGTGCCTTTCATGAATTTGTGTAGACATTTCCCTACATAGCATAGGTAGTTTTATTTCTGGTGCAATTGATCCACAAATGAAGATGTACAGAGTGTGAGGCCAGCATATTCCGAAGCAAGAAAAAAACCCAATAATAATAATTCACTTTCACCAATATCTGGGCAAAAATAAAAATCGTACATAAAGAAAATAATCTCATTTTATTTTACAATTTATACAGTGAAAACTTAAAGCTATTAACACAAAGAAGTCACAGAAGTTCACTCCATTTACCATCCATGTCCCAAACCCAATCCACTGCTGTATGACAAACCATGTCCTCCAAGAGACAAACCTCCAAGTCCATAACCGTGTCCGATAGAGATGGGGGCAGCGTAAGACTTGATCAATGGAGCAGAAGCGTAGCTCTTGTAGATTGGGGCGGAGTAAGATTTGATCAAGGGAGCAGAGACGTAGCTCTTGTAGATTGGAGCTGGTGCAATCACAGCCTTGGAGATGATTGGGGATGAGACGTAGGACTTGGAGATGAGTGGTGCTGAGTAGGAGAGAGAGTGACCCAGGCTTAAGGGTGCAGAGTAGGCTAAGCCATGGTCCAGACCTCCCAAACCGTAGCTACCATATCCGTAGCCCAAGGATTCACCGTAGATTCCTCTCTTGTCCTTCTTGGACTCTCCAGCAGCTGCTACGGCCAAAAACGGCGCAAAGGCTAACCTTAAAAAAATTAAACCAGCATTCAAAACCCATTCCTAAATATTAAAATTCCCTGTTACTTCATACATGCATTAACAAAGCATTCTAAACGAGTACATACTTAGATTGCAGTGAAAAATTATCAATGAAGATAATGAAACTTCCATTGGATGAAGATCAGAAAAATTCTCAACCAATCTAAACTAGATTCACTTCAAATAATCGAAGAATATTCATTCATTTTCATGAGACATAATTGAGATAGTTATGACAAAACTGATATTCTGAACGACGATGATGTATTTGATCCGCAATTAAAGCAAACAATACGAAAATCCATAAATAGAAGAGTGTTCGTGAAGGAAGCTCATGAACGAGAAATCTTTGAAATCACATAGTTAAAGAAAAAAGGGATAAGAGGAATTATCTAAGAAACATATAATTTTTTCTTGAAAACTTCATAAGATATTACACAATTTCCAAGTGTAATTCAGAAACCGTCAAGTGCATTTCAGTCATTTCAATTTCAGAAAGCGTCGATTGAATTTCAGATTAGTCAATTGAATTTCAGAAAACATCAAATGTAAAGGATGATTGTTTATATTTTACTCAATAGCTGTCTTAGTTAATATTGGTGGTACAAAAACGTTTGAATGGGAAAATTTGAAGTATTTTTTATGGGCATTCAGAATTCAGTACTAAGAAATTCAAAGTCATCGAAAACCTGAAAATTTTTTGTGAACTATTGTTTTTTTGAATGGAAAACCCTGTATTTTAATCGGTAGAGCTCTTTCTTCGGATTTCCAATATATATTCTTTATTGAAGTAAATCTCGGCAGTTTTTGAAAAATATGGATAGTTTATTCTAAACCTACGGCAGGTGTGGAATGCAACACGATAACGATGCGATTTCTTTATATCGAAGGAACCGTGACAAATTAGTGCTCAAATTTTTACGCAGGGGCCTTTCTTCTGTTATTTAAAAATGTTTGCAATTGTTTGTTGTTTCAGAGACTGGGAGAGAAAACCCAAATTAAGTTTCCAGGAATATGCAAAGACCACCCAGACAATTTTCTTGTCAGAGAACATTTTGCATTTGATTTTTTCGAACTTTTCCGGCTATGTCAGTGCCTTTCATAAATTCGTGTAGGCACTTCCGTATACAGCATAGGTAGTTTTTCTGGTGCCTTGGACCCACAAATGAAGATATACAGTGTGCGTCCAGCATATTCCGAAGCAAGAAACAACCCAATAATAATAATTCACTCTTCCCAATATATACTCTTTGATCCATCTGACCAAAAATAAAAACTCAGACATAAAGAAAATAATCTCATTTTATTTTACAATTTATACAGTGAAAACTTAAAGCTATTAACACAAAGAAGTCACAGAAGTTCACCCCATTTACCATCCATGTCCCAAACCCAATCCGCTGCTGTATGACAAACCATGTCCCAATCCCAATCCGCTGCTGTATGACAAACCATGTCCTCCAAGAGACAAACCTCCAAGTCCATAACCGTGTCCAATGGAGATGGGGGCAGCGTAAGACTTGATCAATGGAGCAGAAGCGTAGCTCTTGTAGATTGGGGCGGAGTAAGATTTGATCAAGGGGGCAGACACGTAGCTCTTGTAGATTGGAGCTGGGGCAATCACAGCCTTAGAGATGATAGGGGATGAGACGTAGGACTTGGAGATGAGTGGTGCTGAGTAGGAGAGCGAGTGACCCAGGCTTAAGGGTGCAGAGTAGGCTAAGCCATGGTCCAGACCTCCCAAACCGTAGCTACCATATCCGTAGCCCAAGGATTCACCGTAGATTCCTCTCTTGTCCTTCTTGGACTCTCCAGCAGCTGCTACGGCCAAAACGGCGCAAAGGCAAACCTTAAAAAAAGTAAATAAACATTTAAAACCCATTCCCAAATCCGAAAACTCCTTGTTACTTCGAATGCACTAACAACGCATTCCAAACGAATAGATTGCAGTGAAAAATGAGCAATGAAGATACTGAAACTTCCATTGGATCAAGATTAGAAAAATCCTCAACCAATCTGAACTAGATTTACTTTAAAGAATTGAAGAATTCAAGATATTTGAACAAATTCTCATATTTTCATGCGACATAATTGAGATAGGTATGACAAAACTAATATTCTGAATTGAATAATATTCTATATTTGATCTGCAATTAAAGCACATGGGACAATTCGAAAATCCATAAACAGAAGAGTGTTTGTGAAGGAAGTTCATGAACAAGAAATCTTTGAAAACACATAGTTAAAGAAAAAAGGGATAAGAGGAATTTTCCAAGAAACATATCATTTTTTCTTGAAAACTTCATGAGATACTACACCATTTCCAAGTGTAATTCAGAAACCGTCAAGTGTTTTTCAGATTAGACACTTCAATTTCAGAAAGCGTCAATTGAATTTCAGATTAGTCAATTGAATTTCAGAAAACATCAAATGTAAAGGGTGATTGTTTATATTTTACTCAATAGCTATCTCAGTTAATATTGGTGGTACAAAAACGTTTGAATGGGCAAATTTGAAGAATTTTTCATGGGCATTCAGAATTCAGTACTAAGAAATTCATAAAGGCATCGAGAACCTGAAAATTTTTTGTGAACTATAGTTTTTTAAATGGATGGTATTTTATTTTTCTAATCGGAAGAGCTCTTTGTTTGGATTTCAAATATATATTCTTTATTGAAGTTAATCTCGGCAGTTTTCGAAAAATATGGAGAGTTTATTCTAACTCTAAGGCAGCTGTGGAATGCCACACGATAAAGATGCGATTTTTTTTATATTGAAGGAACCGTGGATTAAAAACAACTGATATTTATTTTATTCATATATTAACTAAACGTTGAATTAAGTATTCAAATGCCCCTCATATACGTCTACACACAGTCGATATCTTTTAATTTATTTTTTAAGGGTTTTCCTTACCATTTATGAAATATATCGAGGTTTTCAATTATTTCTTCCTCTATTCTGAAATTAATCTCTTTAATATTTTGCGGAGGGGCCATATACACTTTATAATAATAATAATAATAATAATTTCAAATATCCCTATGAAAAAGTGTCCAAGGATGTTGAGTAGGGACTATCAATAGGCCATAGAATAGAACTTCAATATGAAGAAATCACAGCATTCTCGAGTGGCGTTACACAGCTGCCTTAGATTTAGACGAAAAAACCTATATTTTTCAAACACTGCCGAAATTAACCTCAATAAGGTATATATAGTTTAAATCAGAAGAGAGATCATATAAAAAACAATAGATCACAACAAATTTTCAGGTTTTCGATGCCTTTATGAATTTCTCAGTAATGAATTCTGAATAATAATAAAATAAAAAAATAAAATTTTCCCATTCAAACGTTTTTGTACGACCAATATTAACTGAGATAGCTATTGAGTAAAATATAAATAATCACCCTATAATTTGGATCACTCAATTGAAATTTATTTGATGTTTCCTGAAATTCAATTGACAAATCTGAATATCATTTTTTATTTTCTGAAATACAATTGACTTATCTGAAATACAAGTGATGTTTTCTGAATGTCAATTGATTTCTGAATTACAATTGGAACTGGAGAAATGTGTTATATTGACAATAAGTCACTCGAGACATTTGCCTATCGTCGCTATGGATCAAATAGTCGATGCTTCGCTTGCCTATTCACCTTTATGAAAAAATCGACGATTCAAAATATGACAAACTAACGAGTTTTTGAAAAGCAAATCATAGGGATACAAACCAAAGAAGTCAAAGATATCAGAGCGAACTGAAAAAGAGAAGTTTTAAGGCGAATTACAGAGTTGTGATGCTGTAAAGCTGTACCGATATAGGAGCGTCTGGTTCAAATGAACCAAGGAAATTAACAATTACTTCAAATTTGAATAAACCTTCAGGGTTTTCCTTTAATTTCAGTATGAATGAGAAATCAGCTTGTACTAGTAATAAAAAAATAGTTTCTCTATTTCAGTATCGTGATGAGTTCATTACAGTACTAAAAGTAGTGCTGTAATGAAACTCGTTACAGCTTTGTTTTCAGTAAAATTTTTCGTTTTGTGGTTGTCAGTACTGACCTCAGATCCTCTCAATTTTCAAATCAAATCAATTCAAATTCCGTAATCTGTCAAATTTCGTAAGTCACACCAACTGCCAAGATACAATGCAAAAGTCACTAATCTGAATTTTTATTTGAATTTCGAGAGTATTTCACGAAACTTGACTGAAATAGAGAAAATATCGTCCAATACTTGTTGCAGAAGGCAATTCCAACAATGATGGAATAAGAGCTCATTCTGCAACTTGTTTTAGAATATACTATTACTTGTCTAAAATGCTATTAATAATAACAGCCATAACTGTCATGTGTCAGATGAAATGAATTAAATTAACCTACTCAAATCACCAATTCAATAACAAATAATTTGGATCTCATAATAGAAAATAAATAGTGAAATTAAGGTACAATCTAACGGTTATTTCTGGAAAATTATTAAGAGTTGCTAGGGGAAGATTGAATCATCCTTATTCGAATATTTTCATTGGGCCAGAATTGTAATGACAGTTTTTCTATTATTATAAGAGTGATACGTGATTTTTTGTCGTGAAATTAATTTTCAAGTGTCGTGTGCATATACTCACCAAGAATTTCATAGTGATCGGGTGGTTTGGTCGAAAACACGAAGGTAAATATGTGAACTGACTGTGGAAGGCACAGCTGATGTATGATTCTTCACTTGAGAAACACCAGCATTTATACCGACCAACGGGGGTCACAATTCCTACCCTGTCCTTACCCATGATACACTTAGGTAACTAGTCTGGTGTGCGTAAACTTCAATAGCATCGTGAACAGTGTTGCCAATCGGCGGATTTTTATCCGAATTGCGGATTTTTTTGGCTCTTGCGGATTTTTTTCGGATTAAAAAATAATTCGGATTTTTTCGGATTTTTTTCATGTTTAACAGGTTTTCTGAGAGAAGGAGTGGTGCGAAAATGTGTGCGTTTAATTTGAAATACGACTTTCTTACGATTTGAATATTTTTTTGTAAAGAATTTTACGATCTGCAAACTTTCTTGTGGTTCACAAAAATGTATGACCTTCAACCGCAAATTAAAATACAATTCAAGCGGGATCAATGGGGATTTTTGAAATAGTATTTTTTATGTAATAAAATTAATAAAATCCATCAAATCATAACTGTTCAATCCCTATCAATTACAAAACACTGAAATAGGTCAGGTTTTGTTGCTCATTACACTTGAGGGCACTAGAGATTATTCACATTAAAAAATTAATTGGAATATTCAAAATAGAAAAGCATGTTTTCCTTTTCTGAATTATTTAATTGTTTGATGAACCAGCGGATTTTTTTCGGATTTAATTACGGAGCCATCGGATTTTTTCGGATTTTTTGGCAGAAATTTCGGATTTTTCCGTGAATTACCATTGGCAACACTGATCGTGAATGTGAGGAATGATACACAAAATGGAGTGGTCATTGTGCAATGGGTACACGAGATGTCTTCGTCTTGGGTCTGGTCACAGGAAATTGGCCAAACCGACCTTGGCTAATTAATATCCTTTGTTTGGTGGATTTACGAAAAAAATGACGGGATCATGGGCGAGGATATCTCATTAGAGTAGACATAAGCGAGACCGCGAATTCTTTGTGTTCGAGGTAATTTTTCCGGAGGAAATGGCATGAATTTTAATGTCATCTCACATCTTTTCGTATTTTTGTTCCACATATCCCAATTATTTGGAAAAAGATCTCAATTCTCGGCATATGTCGTAGTTTTTGGGCCTGAAAAATATTCTGTTTTCTTGTGTTATAAAATGTTTGGTTTATCTATGGGAGATGATTGCCTTTCATTGGGGTCCCGTAGCGGTCTTCAAACATCTGAAGTGCCGAAAAAACATCACCTGGAAGGTCGTATCCGGTTTGAAAAACAATCACGACCAGAGAGCAAGAATTTGTGGATTTTGAATTTGAATATCGAAGGAATTTCGAGAGACGAGTGTGATTACGTCTCCAAATTAGCTGATAAACATGGTATCGAAGTGATTCTTCTGCAAGAAACCCACACGGCAACAGAAAAAAATCCTTGTGAAGGAGGACAGTTGAAAGTTATGCATTAATTGATTTTTTACAAGTTTAGCTTGTTATGTCAAAAAATTATCAGTTCGTAATTTTCAACAGATTCGGAAAGGGGAAATTGATGGAGTTTATTTCATTTCTTTCAAATTTTGTGACATTTCTGTCATAAATATTTATAAACCTCCGAACATTATTTGGCCAAGAACTCTGAATGTTGATGTATTTTAAAGTAGCAGATGCATTTCTAAAATGCATTTGATTTATTCTGATAATTTCTGTCATTTTTCATTTCAGATTAAGAATTGCGAGTCGTTTTGGGAAGAATCTGTTTATCCGAGCCCATCGACGGATAACATGGAGATAATCACACTGATGTCTTTCAAGATTTTCCTGATTTTTAATATTTTATGTTTTTTTTTTACGGGGAGACAGGTTTTTTTCGGCTGAGGATTTTTTCCTTGGCTGTATAGTATCGTATTATACTAGTGATGATAGTATTATTCTATAGTATCATACGGAGAATGTTATGATACCCCGTTCTTTTTTTACCTCAGCTTAGGTACTTTTTGTTTCAACATTTATTGTACTATTTTAGCTCTCTTTTTTATAAGAATATATATAATTAGTAGGTTCTCACAACTTACAACAAAACAACAAGTATTATTGTCAGTTGAGTTAGAATGGAATATTTTCCATTTAGACGGGAATCGATGATTGTAGAAAATCTAGAAAAAAATTAAATTAGGATGAAATTCATTGGAACCTGCTTATTCGTTGTTTGTCTTGAGAAATGCTTGAGTCGCTTATAACCGGCATTTAGAGTAAAAATTTAAGGCATTTATGATAGGCTAACGCTCTGACACTTTTTAATTTGTAGATTAGATGATAAGCGGAAGTTAGTTCTGCTGATTAGTACAGATTGTTTAGCTTAAAAAAATAGTGTTTTGTACAACTGCCATTAAAAGTGACACTTTTAATGACAGCTAATAATGTTAAAATTGATTGTTTACGTGGAAGCGTGTTAAAAATATTTTTTACATTAGTGTTAAAAATATTTTTAGCAAGGTATTCTCTTATGATGAAATCAGATGAGAATAATTCAGCAATTGCAAATTTTTATTATCTATATTTTACAATCATTACTTATGAACATTAATATTGATCGTAAAACTAGAACAATTACTAAATTAATGCCCTGTGAAGTTAGGGAGCTTCGCAACACATTATTAGAATCCTCAGCACTATCAGTACTTGTAGAAACCGGAAGTACAATATTGGATGATGATGAATTTTTTCAGCAATGACATTTCTATATGGAATGGAATGATCATCATAGCCCTCGGCTACCGTCGTAGACTTCTATCCACCATGTTTTTATTATATCCCTAATATTTGCTCCTGATTCTGATAACAATGAAGCGGAGGATCTTCGAAAACAGCGTCCTGTATATTGCTTTGGTTCTGGCATTTTGAGGAATTCGGCGACAATAGATGGAATTTTCCCATATATTTTAATACCAACTGTATTGGCAGTGCATTTATTATTCATGTATTTCAAGAAAAAATGACCACTGAAGGGCACAGTGCAAAGTACTTATGAAAATAGTCTACATACTTCTCAATAATACTGAAAGAACGACTGACTTCCGTTTTTGTATTTGGAAGTCGTACAACCAATGATTTATTTGTTATTTCGATGTCTTCCACTGACAAATTACACAATTCTTCACGCCGACAGACTCCAAATAATTCGAAAATCGTTGCAACCTTAACCATCAAGTATTTCTCTGGTGTACTTTATAATCTTTTCAACTTTGTCCACGAGTGAGAATTTTCGATTTTTTGGGAAGATATCCTTCACTTTTTCGTCTAAATATGCTATTACCTCAAACAATTTTCAAACATCCACACCATTTTTAACAAGGCATAGCATTGAAAATTTGCTCCACAAAGTTGATTAACTCCATATTTTTTATTTTTCTTCTAAGTATACCAGGAAAACAGTTCCACTGAAGTTCCCTTCTACGTTTTCCAATTAACACCAGGCCAGGAAATTGTTATATGCAATATCGTACTGCTGAGCAGATTTTTTAGGTAGGATTTCCAGATTTGCTCTTCTTGCAGACTCTTCAATATCCAGAAGAACGATCAAATCGTCACTTTTTTTAATAATTGGATTCTCGACAAACATATTAAGCAGTTAAAAACCCAAGACGAAAATTGGACAGGAACGAAAATCAAATGACAGCGTCTTTTCTCAATTGTTAGTAATCATAACGTTGGCAACGTTTGCCATTCACAACAACCTTTTGATTATTTGAATATTAAAATGCATTTTGAAGTTTATTGTCATTGCAAATTAGCCCATTTCATTATCAAAATAGGGCAGTTGTACAAGAAAGAATGTTTGGTATTTGTGTTAAAAGTGATTTTATTTTGTTCACAAAATAAAACGTCACATTTAACACTCATGTCATAAGTAACTATTACGAAACGGTGTCATTCTCTATGTCACTAGTGTAACTTTGAAATCTACGTTGTAGAAATCTGTAGTCAAACTTCGTATATCATGATTGAAGTTTGGCAACAGGGCAACAGGGATTTCAGGCAAATTAGGCAAATTTTCTCTCATGGATGAAGCACCTACAGTTATGTCTATGATCATTATAACATTTTGATTTCTGGACACACCTGGTACTTAAAAAGTAACAAGCAACTGGTATCGAAATAAATTATTGAAAAGGCACTCAAATAAATCACACATTTTTGATCAATCAATAAAAAATTCTCGTTCTCCCGAGGTCATTCAAAGGTTTCGAATATTTCCAATATTATCATTCACCAGAAAGTAAACCATTATAATCTTGAGTATAAGTTATCAACGAATTGATTAAACAACTTGCAACATTGTTGAACAGGTGGTAGATGGGTAGATCAATATAAACCAACGAATTATTGCAAATGAGTTTCTCCATAAAAATAAACATGTAGTTTCACAGTCGTTACACCAATTGAATAATCTTTATCGAGTAGCAGAGTGATTAACGTAAACTATATGATCAATTATAGGAATCTCTAAAAAAAATATTAATTAAAAATTTGAAACTTCAATTTTTTTATTAATTTGTCAGGATCAGATTAGTTGCAAAAATCGTTGCTTAACAATGAAAAAAACAATAAATCGTAGAACTATTAGCACACTCAGAAATCTATCTTCTTTCAATTTTGAAATATCCTGATGTCGATTCGATATAATGTTTAGTAAAACAAACCAAACTATCATTTTCATTCAACAAAATACAAGACAACTCTATTTCGTTTTATAATGGTTAGATTCTGTTATCAGAATCAGAATGTTATCTCAGGTTTTGGAACAAACAAGATTAGCAATAAAATCTACCATCTACTAATATACCTATCTAATTTTAATGTTGCTTTGATATTTTCTTATGTATTGATTAATTTCCTGTATCAATCTTTCCACAAAACGTTCAGATTCTGTTTGAAAACAGCTGTTATTTTGAAGTCCATGACCATAAGGATCACCTTCAATAAATTGGGTTGTTCTTGAACATTTCCTGGTTATTCCTGATATTCATTATGATTTTTATGAGACATTTTGCTTTCTTAATTTGATATTGTTTCCTTTATAAAACCTGCTGGGTATTAATTGTCTTCAAGAAAGGTTTTACTGGAATCAACTTCGTTATTTCTAATTTCGTGTGTAGATTAAATTAAATGAACTCTATTCTAGGTATACGAGCCTATCAGGTGCATATGTTATTTCGTATTATATTTGAAATCAATTGATACAAATACTTCATTCTTTTATCTCTCTCTTCATATCAGATCATATTTACAATTCATAATTTGGCTAGGTACCCACTCAAAATAATTATACAGATGTGAATGTCACAGCTACTTGCTTTCATTTCTCTATATGTAGAAACATTCTCGTTCATACTTAAATATTTTCCCAATTGGAACACCTCATGTATGCATATTTCGATATTTTTCAATTCGGCCTATTTTGTACTTCTAGGATCTACTCTATACCAATCAAGGATTCATCGTCAAAAACCATCTGTGTGTCCATCAAAAATTTGAACAATTCGCATGAAGATATATGGGAAATTAGGACATTGCGTTTCCATTTCTTCAATTACTGAGAATTTGACAAGAAATGCGTGTTGTAGGTTGTAACGTACTTGATGTTTTGAGGCTTCCATGATTGATATTCTCTACGTGAATACACGAAATCCGTGTTCAAATCATCGACGCTCCAATTGGGAGGATATTTATAAAATGGTTTAATTCATTTTCGATAGTTCGTTCTGAATGCCGAATTAATTGATCCGAAAGAAATTTAGAGCATTCTGAATGTTTTTCAACTTGATCCTAAGAAGCTCCACTTGAACATGAGAAGCGGAAATTATTAGAGTTTCCCTAAAAACAATGGGAAAATTTGTCACATTGAAATTTGATCAAATTTTTTTGAGAAATGCTGATTATCTCACACTCACAAAGATTGCGTAGATATTAACTAATTGGTTTTTCGAAAATGGGTGATCAAAAAGTTTTTTTTCGTTCAGGATGAGTCAATAGTTTTCGATCGGTAGATAACTCTTAGAAATGTTAATGTTGTTCCAGGAGAATGATTCGAAGTAAAATGCTCAGCGAATAAACCATTTCTGGATCATTCTTGTTCGTTTTTATTTATAAACAATCAACATGCTTGAGCGCATAATTCCACATTATCGAATTAATTTCATTGATGAAAATTCCAGCGCACATAATTATATATCTCAATAAGTCGAGAAGTATTACAAACATGCTCAATGAAGGACTGAAGGCAATGCTATTATGAGAATTTGATCGACGAGATAAAACAATGACAACGAAGTCTAAGTTTGTTCGTTCTTATTATTACCTACTGCAATTTTATCTATAAACTCATTACAGGTTTACAACTCAGATATCTGCTAACCGGTCAAATTCTGCAACTTGCAACTTCCTAAACTGAAACAATTGGGTTTTCATCTATACTCTCGAAGAAATGCATTGTAACCTCATAATTCAGACAGATAATCAATTGAATGAAAAGGCTTGTTAATTAGAAGAAATTGACAAAAGTGTGCGTATCAATTAAAAAATAGAAATTGAGTGAGTTTTTTGAGTAGTGGGGTTAAGCACCCCTTGACGTAACTCTAGTTACGCCAATGCAAGGATTGCACTGTGAAAAATTAAGCTTATTCCATTCTCTGTTCATACATTCTGGTGTAAATAACTTGTTTTTTTTAGTTCATTTTGTCACTGTTCCTTATTATGATTTCCGTGATATATTTTTCGTGACATCCAGTAATTCGATTTCGATGAAGTCTGTTTTTGTGTAAGGTCAGTGTAGATTTGACATTTGTTTTTTCTTAACTTTTTATTTTCTTTCATGTTGATATATTCCTCTGTAGACAATCTATTTTGTTCGATTGAAATATATTATGGGAGGTCTCCGCATTCTTCTAAATTTATTTTTTTGGTTTTCTCTACTAATCTCTGGAAGTAATAATGAATAGGAAAAATATTTGTCGAGGGAAAATTCAAAAACAACAAATTTTATATAGTTTGATTCCTTATGTTCATGGATTTAAACAAGATGAACATCAAGATCTCTATAGATAAGAAAGCGTAAATAATAAAATAAAATAACAAAAATATTCTTCAGAAACTAGCTGGTTCCTCATGGGGCGCTGATGCAACAATACTTCGTACGGCAGCGCTAGCTTTAGTTTTTCATGCTGCTGAATATTGTTGCCATGTTTGGTTGAACAGTGTTCACGTAAAAAAAATTGATGGAACTGAATTTTTCCATGAAGATTATTACTGGTACTATGAATCTACACCTACTCCTTGGTTACCAGTCCTCTCAAATATTGTCCCTCCCCATATTCGCAGAGAGACAACAACTTTGAATTTCTGAAAGAAATATAATTCCTTTCTAAATTCAAAGTCGCGTAAACTTTTTTGGTCAAATTTTCTAATTGATATGAATAGAAGCGACAAAGAAATTTGGCAATCTGAATGGAATGTGTGCAATTTTTCAATAAAGAGCTCATTACTGATCCTTCCATCAGAGTTCCTGGTTTTGACCTTCCCAGGAGAATATGGTGTATTCTATATCGTATTAAAACAGGCCATGGACTATGCAACAGCATGCTCTTCCGATGGAATTCGGTTGAGAGCCCTAGTTGTGAATGTGGGGAAAATGAGGAGACTATAGAACATCTTATAAATAGTTGTCCCATTCATAAATTTCAAGATGGTTTCGAGGCTATACATAAAGTAACAAATGCACTTCTGAAATGGGTGGTCAATTTCAAAATAATTTAATTTATTCCAAATAATTGGTTTCTTTTCTGCTTTTGTCTTTTTTCAGTTCAGATTAAGAATTGAGAGTCGTTTTGTGAGAATCTGTTTATCTGAGTCCATAGACGGATAACATGAAGATGTTCTCTTAGGTTACGCTGATGTCTTTCAAGATTTCTCTGATATTCAATAGTTTTAGTAATTTTTTTCACGAGCGAGGTAAGAGTTTTTTTTCAGCTGAGATTTTTTCCCTTTCCTCATTTAACCATAATGCAGACCTGTATGGTTTTCCTGTGTTGCGCCAACCTCAACTAGGAAACTTTCTGTTTCAATATGTATTGTATTATTTTAGCTCTCTGAATCAAAAGAATATATTATATACATAGAAAATTGAGATATTGATAGATCGTAAATTGTAGATCATGTAAGTATCTTTCAATACCGGAGATCATATGATGTGTTAGAATAACATGAAAATTCTGATGACCTGATAATCGTAAAAGAAAAATTGTAGGATCAGCTTATACAGTGTGAAACAGCCAAATGGAATAAATTCGATAACGAAAAAATGAGAGCGTTTTGGGAAAAACACTTGGAAACGTCGATTTGTATTTTTAGATACGCAGTTTTTTCAAAAGAAAATAATTATATAGGGTGTGTCATGTGACAGTTTCCGATACCAACATTTTTATTTCAAATACAACTCCCTGTATATTATTAATTTTTTGGATTCTTCAGAAAATTCGAGACATCATTCATGTACAATGTTCCAAACCTATCTTCAACTGTTTCGGAAATATTGAGTGTTTTCAGATGTATTACAAAAATTAACATTCAAAAAAATAAAATTAATTTTTTTCACAAATTATGTAAAAAAAACATTAATTTCAATGTAAGAGATGTTCAAAATGTTCGCGAATTTGTGAAATAAAATATTTTTTTTTTTAATGTTAATTCTCGTAATACATCTGAAAACACTTAATATTTCCGAAACAGTTGAAGATAGGTATGGGACATTTTACATGAATTATATCCAGAATTTTTTGAAGAATCCAAGAAACTACTAATATACAGGGGGTTGTTTTTAAAATAAGAAAGTTGGTATCGGCCACTGTCACATGACACACCCTTTATAATAATTTTTTTTCAATGCGCATCTGAAAATGCAAATCGACCTGTCCAAATGTTTTTCCCAACACTCTCTCATTTATTCGTTATCGAATGTATTCCATTTGGCTGTTCCACACTATATATTGATGGATAAAAGTAATAATCTGCTCAATTTGTTTGTGGTAAGTATTGGGTCGTATTAAGATTGATTTGTTGAAGAACTGAATTCTGGGAGACAACAAATCAATACCTACATGTTGAAGTTGAGGTTAATAATTGAGACAGAAAGCAATTATAGAGATATATTAATTCTAATGCGATACTCTCGTATAAATCAACTTGTCATCCTGACTTTTTACCATTACTTCGGACTTAATCGTGTTAAATACCTTTTCCTGAGAGAATGGTTACGTAACTCGCGACTGGGCGTTCATTCTAAGTCATAACCATTTCAAAATATCTCAGTATTAATCGGATATTTTGAGAGCAATACGATCTGCATAAGGCTTGTAGTATTCGGGAACCCGAGCCGAAATTAACGTTTTGATGTTGATTTCTTTCCAATTCATTGTGTAGAAGATGAATGGAAACCAGATAAATGGATCTACTCAACCATAAATTTGCCTGGAGCGACGGATGCTTTTCGTATTGGTGTTTTATAACACATCCTTTCGGTCTGGTCTTGGTCTTTATTGTTTCGAATGACAAAATCACAAGATATTGAGGATTCGACCTCATAATATCAGTCAAAAATGATAATGTGTCTCAGTTGCGCCATGAATCAATCGAAGTTTTCAAATGTTTCATCGATAAACTCGAAAAGATGTTATGCAACCTTTGGAGTATTCTTAAGGTGATTCTTGTTCAATAATTCGTAACTAGCCAGGTTACGACATTTAATTATCAGAACTTCCATGCAAGTCTTGTTTGAAATGTTCGAATAAAAGCAGCTTTTAGTTGTACTATGTTGTTTTCAAACAAAATGTGCGAAAACTACCCCACATACAGGGTGCTTCGTTAATGACTATAAGATGAAAGCCTACACAAATAAAAAAAATTCACGAAACCTTAAAAGTTCAGTCAAAATAAAATGTACATACACTGTGTCCCAAATTGGGTGAGACTGCACTGTATCTCCGCTATTATTGAAGATGTGGACATGCGGTTTTCGCGATCATGTGTCACTTTTTTGTTAAACTTTTAAATCCACAAACAAAAAAATACCAACTAATTATGTTTCTGAAATATATGGCGAAAACGAAAATGTCTACTTTTTTGAGATGTGATTATGTCTCAGGCACTTTATAAGATAGAAAAAAATTAAAACTGCTTTTAATAGATATGTTTACGTAGAAGTCAGTGACGTAATAAAAAAAATTTTCAGAGCACTGTTTTCAAGATTGAGCACAAACTTGGTATTCTCCGCGAAGAGAACACCCTGTATATTTTAACGTCAAATTTTTGCATTTTTTTTTAATACATTGATGTATCATAACCCAACCTTTAATGAATTTTAGCTTCAAAAATTAGAAGAATCCCTTTTTACGTTTGTTTTTTCAATAGTAGGTTATGCATAAATGCTCAACATGCATAAAAAAATTTAAATATAAATATTAATTTTTTTTTCGTTTCCACCATTTTAAGTTCATGTTGAAAAGTGATATTCTGAATTCATGTTCAAAATATCATAAAATGAAGAGGTGTTTGGGCACATGGCGTCTTGAAAAAGTAATAATCAAATGAATGTGTGAAAGAATTCATAGCCCACTATCAGAAAAACAAACATAAAAATCGATTTTTTTCTGAAACTAAGATTCATTGAAGGTGAAGTTGTGATACATCAATGTATTCAGAAAAAAATGCAAAAATTTGACGTTAGAATACACAGGGAGTTCCATTTGAAAATACAAAATTCGTGCTTAATCTTGAAAACAGTGATCTGAAAATTTTTTTTTAACTTCGTCACTGACTTCTACGTAAAAATATCTATTAAAAGCAGTTTTCATTTTTTTCTATCTTATACAGTGCCTGAGAAATAATTACATCTCAAAAAAGTGAACATTTTCGTTTTCGCCCTGTATTTCTGAAACAAAAGTACATAGTTGGGATATTTTTGTTTGCGAATTCAAAAACTTCACGAAAAAGTGACGAAAGTTCACATAAATAACAAAATAAACAAATACAAAGCAGGTTGTATTCAATATTTTCCCCATCTTTTCGAAGTACGTAATGAATATTATGCATCATTCGATGTATTGACTACAGGAGGCCGTACAAAATCATAATTGGAAAAAATTAATTCTTTCGTCATAATGGGAAACATTAATGAATGGAAAAATGCAGGAAGGAAAAAGACAAAATGTATCAATCTATAACATGAAAATGGCATAAATGGCATTCTGACATAATTGAAAAATCACGAAACATAAAAAAAAATTTAATAAAATCATAGACATAACTGTACTTCATCCGAAAGAGAAAATCGTAAAAGGAATAGAGGGGGAATACAAAAATGTGCACTTTTTGGAGATGTTATTATTTCTCGGGCTCTGTTTAAGATAGAGAAAAAATTAAAACTGCTTCTAATAGATATTTTCAGGTATACGTCAAAGGCGTAGTTGACAATTTTTTTCAGAGCACCGTTTTTGAGATTGAGCACAAACTTTTTAATTTCCAAATGGAAAATCCTGTATACTTTAACGTCAAATTTTTGCAATTATTTTTCTGAATGCATTGATGTATCACAACCTAACCTTTAATGAATTTTATCTTCAAAAATCAGAAGAATCCATATTATGTTCGTTTTTTAATAGAAAGCCATGAATTCTTTTACAAATTGATTCAATTATTACTTTTTTCAAACGCCGTGTTACTTAAAGCCAGTAATTTCATTATATTTAAACATGAAGTCAAAATATCACTTTTCAACAAGAACTAGAAAATGTTGAAAACGAAACAAATTTTAATATTAATATTGAAATTTTTTGATGCATGTTCAACTTCAATGCATCTGCGGATGAACTTATGTCTCACCATTGAAAAAAAAAACAGAAATATGGATTTTTCTGATTTTTGAAATTCATTAAAGGTTAGGTTGTGATAGATCAATGTATTCAGAAAAATAATTGCAAAATTTTGAAGTTAAAATATACAGAGAAAGTTTGTGGTCAATCTCAAAGACGGAGCTCTGTAAAAATTTTCTACGTGAAAATATTTATTAAAAGCAGTTTTCATTTTTTCTCTATCTTACACAGGGCTCGATAAATAATAACATGTGCACATTTTCGTTTTCACCCTGTACTTCGGAACCAAAAGAAGTTGGACTATTTCTGTTTGTGGATTTAAAAGTTTCACAAAAAAGTGACACAGGGTCGCGAAAACCTGATGTCTCTATCTTAATAATAGCTAAGATACAGTGCAGTCTTAACCAATTTGGGACACAATGTACAATAATGTAAAAAAACTTCAAACATAAATACATTTAATCGAAATCGAATTACTGTATGACGAAGAAAATCCACAACGGAAATGATAATGACGATCACGTCAAATAAAACAAATACAAAACAGGTTATGGGATCAGATGATGATCCTAGGGTAGTTTGTATGCTCGTGTTATTTTTTATTGCGTATTTCACCCATTTTTTTCGTATGTTATAAATATTATGCATCATTCGATGTATTGACAACATTATTTCTTTCTTGGACAAATAATCATTCCTAAGGCATTCTCAGTTTAGCAACAAAATTCGATTTGTGGCAAATTATGTCGTAATCCTGTAATTTTTTTGATTTTCGGCTTATTTCTCCTGTCATTCTTCGTTAATTTTGGGAAGTGTTTCAAGTTTTTTCCTTTTATAAGTGATAACCTGCCTAATACATTACAGCTACCTCAAACGAGTTGAAAAAATTCACAATATTCTGACCTTTCGAAAAAAGTTCTCATCTTTCTGAGAACTTTTCACCTTCAACATTATTAACCATCTGCATTAAGCGACTACACGCTCTTAATTCTCTCTGCGTGGATTTCTAATCGATTGTTTTCGTATTTAACACGAATTGTGAAACAGAAACGATGTCCGACAATATGCAAAAACGAATTTTTGTAACAAAGAGTATCCAGTATGGGTGTTCTAGATCAAGGTCCCATATTTCCAAACTTGTGATCGTTACCAAATTTAAGATCTATGGTACCGAACTCGTTTTCTCATCATTTTGAATTTAATAGATGAATACGAATGACATTTCCTAACTTCTTAAGTATATAAGAATGAGGTGAGAAATTCAAAATCAGTATCAATCGAATATCCTTGTGCAAAGCATATCAAACTAACAAACATGAAATTCTTGGTAAGTTCACAAATTGAATTCAACTTCTTTTAGAATTGATGATGAAAATAATAATAATAACAGCTCTTTATTGCATTTGCAATTGGCCATCGACCATGGGTCCTTCGATGAAAATATTTCTTCAATGAATTCAATAAGAATTCATATATTATTCAATGAGAAAAATTCATAGAGATGAATTATCCAATTAGATTAATCCAAACAAAATCAAACTATTGCCTACATTTGTTAATTCCAAATTTGTATGAAACTGATACAGTACTTTACGATTTTCGAAAAATTTGTTGTTTTGCTAAATTGTGCTAGGTTTCTGCTGCCTTGTGGAGTTAAATTTTTTTTTCCATATGGATTTTGAGACATTTCAAAAACTCAAAAAATGGGCCACCCCAGCACTTTTCCTAAATTGTGCTACACATTAACTGAGTTGTGCCGTTAGAATTTTTCTGAAAGTCTGTTTAATTTACCGAAAACTCGGAATTGAAAAAAAAAATAGCTTCGCATAATAACATATAGATGAAAAAATTTGTGCTACCTTTGTGATGTCTTGTGGAGTGAATATTTTCACGAAAATTCTTCAGATTTTCTGGAAAATTACAAGAATAAAAAAAATATCAACCAAGTTTTCGTTTTCCGACGAAAATTGTTTTGTATGATTTTGTCGGTTAAATTTTCAGAAAAATTCAACAGGTTTTTCCTCATATGGGCAAAATGAGAAAAATCAGTAGATTGTAGGAAAATCAGCAATCAGTTTTGTATGATTTTGTCGGTTAAATTTTCAGAAAAATTCAACAGGTTTTTCCTCATATGGGCAAAATGAGAAAAATCAGTAGATTGTAGGAAAATCAGCATACTCGGCAACAGTGTATGGGAGTTGATCCAGCAGTCCTGGATTTTCGAGAAGACATTTTTTTATTCGATACGGTTCTCAACATATTTTACAAAATGTGCTTCTTACAACAGGTTTTGTAAAATATTTAGAAAACCGTATGCAAAAAAAATTTCAAGGCACAAAGCAGCAGAAACCTAGCGTAATTCAGTACCTACAACGAAAAAAATTTCAGTAATTCAAAAGTGCTTGGCCAACTTCACATACACTGTTGTTAGGTTTGCTGATATTTTCCTTCAATATACTGCTTTTTCCTTTTTCTCCAGATGAAGAAAAACTTGTTGATTTTTTCTGAAAATCTGTCCAGCACAACTTGGCACAATTACTGCAGTCATATAAAACAATTTGCGTCAGGAAAAATAGATTTTTGGGGTAACTTTTTTCTAATTTGTTCATATTTTGGGTTGATTTTTTGAACATATTTTCTTTGGAAAATAAGTGCTCGGCTGACTTTTTTCCATTTGCCCTATCTGCTAGAATCTCTGAAGAATTTTCGTGAAAATATTCACAGCAAAAAACAGCACAAAAGTACACAAATCTCTCGATTCATTCATGAGAAGAAAAAACAAATTTTTTTTTTCAATTTCGATTTTTCGGAAAACTAGACAGACTGTCGTAAAAATTCGAACTGCACAACCCAGTATATGTGTCGCACACTGGAATTAAGTAATTAAAAAAAAATTGCCGCCACAAAGCAACACAAACCTAGCACAATTCGGTACAAAATTTTTTTTTCGAAAATCTAAAAACATCGGGCCAACATTAACAATGACGGTGTTTCAAACACTGAATTTTCCCAATATATCAACATTTGGAAAGTAGAAAGTGAAATGGTATCTTCGAAATGTTTCGAAGAATTGGAAGAGCTACCTACCTATAAATTTAAATCTCACATAAGTTATTATCCTTGATGATCTGAATATAATTAAAAGCGCGCGCTGTTGAATGGTCAATAAAAATGTAAATCTCATTTATTCCGACTCTTGTTAGGAAACTACAAAATGGTGAAGCAAGATTTTTGGTCGATACTGGAAATTAACGATAATTGCGCAACAGTAATCATATTGTCTTTAATGGAAAATTTTCATTATGACATTTCGATATGTTGAACCAGCAAAATTAATCAGCTCGTTTGAATCAGAGAATAATGTAGATCAAGAAAGTGTTGTGGCAAATCATTAAAAAAGTGTAGAATTCAAGGAGGAATGCTGAAAATTTTCAAGAAATTACTTACAATTCCGTATATCGTATACAGATATAGAAATTCCTTATGGAAACATAGGAATATGAATGTTAAATTCAAATGAGCTCCGAGTATAGTAGAACAGTGGAAGAATCGAAATCTCATTGCGATTCGATAACAAATAAGGGACTGGACTGTTGGAATGGCAAGTCTCGGCAGGAGAGGGTGATCTCGGCTGCCGCGAATTGCAATGAACATTAGTCGCATCCGAACATCAGATGTGATAGCTAGACGGTTGGAAAATTAATTAGATTCGCGTAAATCAAAATGTTTACGGTTAAAGAGAAAAGTCAAATTATTAAATGGTATTTTAGTGGTCAATCTATTGCGGAGGCAATAACTTCTTTCATTGTTGCTTTTGGAGATAGGCCGATATTTTCACGTTCGGCTCTCCAACTTGTACCAAAATATCAAGTATGCCTAGTCTTCTCAGAGATATGAGATCATCTCTTAATAATAGATTTGGCTACTGTTTGGCACAACAAGGTGGATTATTTGGACATTTAATTTGAATTTGTCGAATTTTAATTTTGAAAGTTTAGGATTTGTTTTTGTTTTCCTTTTTTATTTTCATGCAATCAGTTTTTGTATTTTTATTTCTTCTAGTAGGATGTATTTTTGTTTTCCAATTTTTTTTTCCAGAATTTATTTGATTTTCAAACCATTTTAGGCGAAAGAGAACCTGAATACTAATTTCCACAGGAAATTATTTGTGTCATTCATTGAGACAAATCAATTCCTCGCGTCAGAGTGGAATAAAATTGTCGTATTCAATCACAACAGATATGAAATTACTAATACCGCATTTGGAGTGTTACTGATTCGATTCGACGCTTTGCGTACCATACGTTATGCTCTACATCCCGAATCTTATTATTCGATATTACTTCCCTCTGAGGTTTTTATTATGCCACTGTGATGTTTCCAATTCTGTTTTCCTGATCTGTATAAAGCGTGACCCTTTCACATAAATATATACACTCCCCGTCAATAAATTCCAGACGGGCAAAATTTTCGTCGAATTCAACACCCTGTATCTTTTTTCGTGGTTCTCCAATTTTGTTGAAATTTTCACAGGTATAGTATTGGGTTTTGTAAAATTAACCTTCAATTCACAGGTAGCTTGGGATAGTATCCCCCAAATAGAAATAGACCATCTTCTTGCATCAATGCCAAGACGTGTTGGGGAGTGTATACATAACCGCAGTGGAAAAAACATTATTAACAAATTTAACAAAAAAACCTTGTGAACCCTTCGTTTCTTTCTCCAAATTTTAATCATTCACTCCTTGCTATTGTATCTATGTTTTACCAAGAAAAACATTCAATTTGAACATCTTCTTCTGGGTGTTCATTTATTTATTCATTCATTAGAAATATAGGAATACAAACAGACTGATGTCCAATACATCATCCACTCTGTGGCAAATAAAGATTCAATCAACGGTAGATAATGAAACAAAAACCAGATCAAACATTACAACAAATCATCCTTATGTAAGAAACAAAATAAACAAATCTTATTATAATCCAACTGAACAAAGACCTGAATACAATTTTTTATTTTTAAATTCATAGTTTTCGAAGGTACATCATATAAATTAATCCTGTCGCTATAAGAATTACAAACTCTTTGGGATCTGACCAGAGGAGAGTTAAACCCTTTATAAGTTCTTCGGTAGGGAATGTTGAATAAAGAATTTCAGATGAATTACTTGATTGTCGTAATGCAGCTAATAAAATATTCATAAGCTTATTGGCGTATATACAGTTGTTTACTGGCGCTATCGCTTCTCGTTGGAGAGACTATAGTTACCCGTGAACATATATTGCATATCATCATTGACAACAACTCGCCAGAATCGATATATCGTTGTTGCAGCTTATCATTTAGTATAATCAGCTAAATATCCCTAATTTCAGATCGTCGCTGCAGCTATTTTGGGTGTCACCATGGCCGGAGCACCAGAGAATAGAGGCAAACGAGGTTTGGTCAGCAGCCTAGGATACGGATATGGTGCCTCCCTCGACCTCTCCTCTCTTCATCTCCCACTAGCATCTTCTGTACTGGCAGCACCAACTGTGGTCAAAACCGTTCATACCTCCCCCATCATCAGATCCAGCCTGCCCCTGTCTACTTCTTTGTTGTCAGCTCCAACTGTCATCAAAACTGTGCAATCAGCTCCTCTGATCAATCACGTGATTGCTGAACCTCATGTGTTGAACTATGCTGCAGCTCCTTCCTTGGGATTGGCTTCATCCCTGGATTTGCACGGTTTAGGTTATGGTTCTGCTGGTCTCCTCAACAGTTATAACTTGGGAGGACTTCCACTCACTAGTCACGTCAACGATCTCCACGCTTGGTGAATGAGTTGAGGAACTTCTTATGAAATTCTTTTTCATTGTTGTATATACCATAAAGAAAAAATATAGTATTTTTGCAAATATTCGAGTCTTTTTTATCTGGTTAAATTTGAAAAAAAATGACACCTACACATTCCACTAATTTTTCTGAAGATCACAATCACAAAAAGGGAATAACTCACACTCAACTATTTTATTTCGTAATCTAATAGATATATCAAAATGAAGAAGCAAAAAAAAACATCCTAACATGAACGAAAACGAACAAAATTAAATATAAATTGCAAGTTGCTTTTGTAAACTTTCATCAAATGCCGTTTTACTCGAAACGATCCATTTTATGAAAAGATGCAAGAGACAAAAAATGCATTCAAAGTTTTTGTATTTCAATCGATATTGGAAATATCTCTTTTCCTCTATGAGAAGGGGGACTTCAGCATGGATTATCACACCTTGAGCTTGATTATGACTTTAAACAGCAGATTCAAATAATAAATATGCAAGAATAAATTCTGGAAGGAGAAAAAATTTAGGTACCTATATAACTACCTCACCAGGTATTTACTTGTCTCGAATTTATTGCCAGCCTTCGCTAATGCATTCATGAATATGATGGATAAATTAGGGTATGTATGGATCTGATAACTCCAATACGAAATCAAGGAAACATCGGTAATAATAGTTAATAGTTTAAAAGGAGTTACAGTCCACTGCGACCTGATGGTCTATTGTGCCCCCTGACAAAGCTTTACAGCTCGCCTTCCAGTCCCAGAGATCTTATGAAATCCAATATCTCGGAAGGCTTCAGTGAGGCTAATTCCTCACTCCTTCAGGTCTCTTGACCAAAGCATTGTTTCCTTTGGCTTACAATGCCAAAGCATTCTGTGACTAGGTGAATAGGAGTTTCTTCCTCCTCCCCACAGAATCTACACTCGTCAGTGTCCGATACGCCCATTCTCAGCGAGTGCTTTCTGAGGCGACAATGTCCTGTAAGAAAGCTAGTGAGGAAGTGTAGTTGGTTCTTACTGAGATCGAAATATCTTTTGGATCTTGCAGTTTCAAAATTCCGAAGGAACCTTTTGGAGTGATCTAATCCTGGGAGATTCTGCCAGAGTGTTTCTCTTTCAGTTTTCTCCTTCTCTAGAAACTCCTTCTTATATGTACATTTTCCTATACCACAGATAGGTTCTGGGCCAGAGAGTGGTTTGCGAGCACCCTCTCTGGCAAGTTTAATGGCCTCTTCGTTACCTGTGATTCTCGAATGACCAGGAACCCAGATTAAAGAGACCTTATTCTGCTTGCCTACCTCATTGAGTTTGCTCCGGCAATTCCATGTCGACTTTGAGTCGATGACATAGGAGTTCAGTGCTTTGATAGCAGCTTGACTACCTGAGTAAATAGCTAATGTCGCAATTCTGATAGTTTCTCTCTAGATTAATTTCTAGACATCTTTCGATTGCTAATATTTCTTCTTGTAGAATACTCACACAGGAGCCTAACGATAGTGCACACTTGGCTTTGGCTTTGGCCCCGTGAACCCCTGCGCTAGCTCCCGTGTTGGTTTCAGAACCATCTGTATATCATATAATAGTATTTTCTTTGAAATTTTGGTCGGTGTCCTCCCGCTCCCATTCCTCTTTTTTGCGCACCATCGTACTGAAGTTTTTCTCAGTACTTCCTTTCTTGACCATTACATCACTAGGAAGGTTCGCAGATGAGATGTAGTTACTCAGAGAGCACTAAACTTTCTGACACCTATTCTCCCATTACCTGCTCCTTTTCTAGATATTCTGGGAACATCGATAATAGATTACTTCATATTCGAGATGAATATCATAGGTGATACTAACATTTGTTTGGAGTCTACGTCGATCCTGAGCCTTAAATTCAATGAACTCTCAACCCCAAGAATAGAACTGAGATCTATTCTAAGAAAAACTTTTCAATGCTTTCTCAGTCGATACTGTGTATCCAATTTATTAAACTCTGACGCCTTAAGGATGGAACTAAGTTTTTCCAGGATCGTGAATATAAAAAAAATCTTCAAAGAGAACAACGAACCAATATAATTCAATAAAAACAATTAACAAAAACCAACAATATCACAGCAAATAAACATAACAAGGTAATCATTTAGTTGCTATGAAAATCTAAACTAGATGTTCCAATAAGTTATACTGTTGCAAAAATGGATTTCCCTTGAGAGACTCAGTAACCTGCTTCCAATGGGTCAAGTCGTAGTGGTGCTCCAATTGTTGCAAACCAAATGGCTCAGATACTTCTAGCTGAGGTAGGGGAATATTGGTATTCGGTCTAACAATGATTGGTGTTGGACGAGGTGAAGAAGTATCCTGAGCCTGAGTTCCGTTATTTTTGGCAGAAGGAAACAGAAGGTTTTTTATTAAAGGATTTACATCTGCTGGACGAACGATATATCTTCCTTGTCTCTCTATATTGTTGTTTCCATACAATGATTGTCTAGGAATGTTCAAACTTTCCTCATTCTCATTCATGGCGTCAATGAGATCACTAACAAATCTATTACGTTCTTGCTGTTCCACTGTTTGTCCAGATTGATTTTTAAGTAATAGATTCCTGTTATATCTACGAGCTTCTTCTAGTAATCCTCTGAGTTCTCGAATCTGCGCCTTCCTTGAATTTCTCTCATCCAAGAGTTGCTGAATCAAATTGTCGAAATTGGACATCATTGCAGGGTTGGACTTGAGAACCTTCCAGATTCTTGCAGTCAGTTCGGCGTAGGTATAAATATTCGGCTCTTGGTTGGCTCCATTAGCATTTTCTCCTTGCTGATTTTGGTTGGAAGCATCATCATCAGCTACCTCGTTATTTCTGAGTCCATCAAGTTGTGCAGAAAACCTTTCTTGCCTCCATTCATCGACTGGTAATTGGTTAAATCCGCGTAGCTGATCAGAATTGAGTACCTACTTGAATTCTTGGTTGGTTAATAGAATTTGCAGATTGTTGAATATACTTTTGTCGCACAGGGTGACCAGTAAGTGATTCCTGTAAGGTTCGAACTTGGTTCACCCTATCAAGGGTTTGTTATTCACGAGAGCCAAAGACTGAGAATAACGTTCAACTCTTGAAGAATCAAATCCTCTTCCATAGTTGAGTGACTGGTCGTTTTGTCGGATATTATTGCTCAAATACTCTGCACGTGCATCTTGAGTTTCACTGGAACTTATCTGGTTTGATGGGTTTAGTACTGTGAATGTTCGTTTCAAGTGAACATCAAGAATAAACTCTGACATCTTAGGAATTCAACTAAGTTTTTCCAGGATTGTAAATGAAACAAAATCTTCAAAGAGAACAACGAACCAATATAATTCAATAAAAACAATTAAGAAGAACCAACAATATCACAGCAAATAAACATAACAAGGTAATCATTTAGTTGCTATGAAAATCTAAACTAGATGTTCCAATAAGTTATACTGTTGCAAAAATGGATTTCCCTTGAGCGACTCAGTAACCTGCTTCCAATGAGTCAAGTCGTAGTGGTGCTCCAATTGTTGCAAACCAAATGGCTCAGATACTTCTAGCTGAGGTAGGGGAATATTGGTATTTGGTCTAACAATGATTGGTGTTGGACGGGGTGAAGTGGTATCCTGAGCCTGAGTTCCGTTATTTCTGGCAGAAGGAAACAGAAGGTTTTTAATTAACGGATTTACATCTGCTGGACGAACGAGATACCTTCCTTGTCTCTCTATATTGTTGTTTCCATACAATGATTGTCTAGAAACGTTCAAACTTTCCTCATTCTTATTCATGGTGTCAATGAGATCACTAACAAATCTATTACGTTCTTGTTGTTCCACTGTTTGTCCAGCTTGATTTTTAAGTAATAAATTCCTGTTATATCTACGGGCTTCTTCCAGTAATCCTCTGAGCTCTCGAATCTGTGCATTCCTTGAGTTTCTCTCATCCAAAAGTTGCTGAATCAAGTTGTCGAGATTAGACATCATTGCAGGGTTGGACTTGAGAACTTTCCAGATTCTAGCAGTAAGTTCGGCGTAGGTATAAATATTCGGCTGTTGGTTGGCTCCATTAGCATTTCCTTCTTGCTGATTTTGGTTGGAAGCATCTGCATCAATTCCCTCGTTACTTCTGAGTCCATCAAGCTGTGCAGACAATCTCTCCTGGCTCCATTCATCGACTGGTAATTGATTAAATTCGCGTAACTGATCAGAATTGAATTCCTACTCGAATTCTTGGTTGGTTAAGAGAATTTGCAGATTATTGAATATACTTTTGTCGCACAGGGAGACCAGTAAGTGATTTTTGTAAGGTTGGAACTTGGTTCACCCTTAACAGGGGTTTGTTATTCACGAGAGCCAAAGACTGAGGATAACGTTCAACTCTTGAAGAATCAAATCCTCGTCCATAGTTGAGTCACTGGTTATTATTTTTGCTTAAATACTCTGCACGTGAATCTTGAGTTTCACTCGAACTTATCTGGTTTGATGGGTTTAGTACTCTGAATGTTTGTTTCAACTGAACATCAAGAATAAACTCTGACATCTTAGGAATTCAACTGGGTTTTTCCAGGATTGTAAATGAAACAAAATCTTCAAAGAGAACAAACGAACCAATATAATTCAATAAAAACAATTAAGAACAACCAACAATATCACAGCAAATAAACATAACAAGGTAATATTTTAGTTGCTATGAAAAATTAAACTAAATGTTCCAATAAGTTGTACTGTTGCAAAAATGGATTTCCCTTGAGAGACTCAGTAACCTGCTTCCAATGGGTCAAGTCGTAGTGGTGCTCCAATTGTTGCAAACCAAATGGCTCAGATACTTCTAGCTGGGGTAGGGGAATATTGGTATTTGGTCTAACAATGATTGGTGTTGGACGAGGTGAAGAAGTATCCTGAGCCTGAGTTCCGTTATTTCTGGCAGAAGGAAACAGAAGGTTTTTTATTAAAGGATTTACATCTGCTGGACGAACTATATATCTTCCTTGTCTCTCTATATTGTTGTTTCCATACAATGATTGTCTAGGAATGTTCAAACTTTCCTCATTCTTATTCATGGTGTCGATGAGATCACTTACAAATCTATTACGTTCTTGTTGTTCCACTGTTTGTCCAGCTTGATTTTTAAGTAAAAGATTCCTGTTATATCTACGAGCTTCTTCTAGTAATCCTCTGAGCTCTCGAATCTGCGCATTCCTTGAATTTCTCTCATCCAAGAGTTGCTGAATCAAATTGTCGAGATTAGACATCATTGCAGGGTTGGATTTGAGAACCTTCCAGATTCTTGCAGTCAGTTCGGCGTAGGTATAAATATTCGGCTCTTGGTTGGCTCCATTAGCATTTTCTTCTTGCTGATTTTGGTTGGAAGCATTTTCATCAGCCCCCTCGTTATTTCTGAGTCCATCAAGCTGTGCAGACAACCTTTCTTGCCTCCATTCATCGACTGGTAATTAATTAAATCTGCGTAACTGATCAGAATTGAGTACCTACTTGAATTCTTGGTTGGTTAAGAGGATTTGCAGATTGTTGAATATACTTTTGTCGCACAGGGTGACCAGTAAGTGATTCTTGTAAGATTGGAACTTGGTTCACCCTTAACAAGGGTTTGTTATTCACGAGAGCTAAAGACTGAGGATAACGTTCAACTCTTGAAGAATCAATTCCTCTCCCATAGTTGAGTGACTGGTCGTTTTGTTGGATATTATTGCTCAAATACTCTGCACGTGCATCTTGAGTTTCACTGGAACTTATCTTGTTTGATGGGTTTAGTACTCTGAATGTTTGTTCCAACTGAACATCAAGAACAAACTCTGACATCTTAGGAATTCAACTAAGTTTTTCCAGGATTGTAAATGAAACAAAATCTTCAAAGAGAACAACGAACCAATATAATTCAATAAAAACAATTAAGAAGAACCAACAATATCACAGCAAATAAACATAACAAGGTAATCATTTAGTTGCTATGAAAATCTAAACAAGATGTTCTAATAAGTTATACTGTTGCAAAAATGGATTTCCCTTGAGCGACTCAGTAACCTGCTTCCAATGAGTCAAGTCGTAGTGGTGCTCCAATTGTTCCAAACCAAATGGCTCAGATACTTCTAGCTGAGGTAGGGGAATATTGGTATTTGGTCTAACAATGATTGGTGTTGGACGGGGTGAAGTGGTATCCTGAGCCTGAGTTCCGTTATTTCTGGCAGAAGGAAACAGAAGGTTTTTTATTAAAGGATTTACATCTGCTGGACGAACGAGATATCTTTCTTGTCTCTCTATATTGTTGTTTCCACACAATGATTGTCCAGGAATGTTCAAACTACCCTCAATCCTACTCATGGTGTCAATGAGATCACTAACAAATCTATTACGTTCTTGTTGTTCCAATATTTGTCCAGCTTGATTTTTCAGTAATAAATTCCTGTTATATCTACGAGCTTCTTCCAGTAATCCTCTGAGCTCTCGAATCTGTGCATTCCTTCAATTTCTCTCATCCAAGAGTTGCTGTGTCAAATTGTCGAGATTAGACATCATTGCAGGGTTGGTCTTGAGAACCTTCCAGATTCTAGCAGTCAGTTCGGCGTAAGTATAAATATTCGGCTGTTGGTTCGCTCCATCAGCATTTTCTTCTTGCTGATTTTCGTTGAAAGCATCTTCATCAGTTCCTTAGTTATTTCTGAGTCCATCAAGCTATGCAGACAACCTTCCTTGCCTTCATTCATCGACTGGTAATTGGTTAAATCCGCGTAACTGATCAGATTTGAGTGCTTTAAGTACTTGAGTTCTTGGATGGTTAAGAGAATGGGCAGATTGTTGAATATACTGTTGCCGCACAGGGTAACTAGTAAGAGATTCTTGTAAAGTTGGAACTTGGTTCACCCTTAACAAGGGTTTGGAATTTGTCAGAGCCAAAGACTGAAGATAACGTTCAGCCCTTAAAGAATCAAATCCTTGTGCATAGTTGAGTCACTGCTCGTTTTTTTTATAATATTCCTCAAATACTCTGCACGTGCATCTTGAAGTTCAATAGAACTTATCTGATTTGATGAGGCCAGTGCTCTGAATGTTTGATTCAACCGAACATCAGGAATAAATTCTGACGTCTTAGAAATTCAACTAAGTTTTTCCAGGTTTGTAAATGAAACAATATCTTCAAAGAGAACAACGAACCAATATAATTCAATAAAAACAATTAAGAAGAACCAACAATATCACAGCAAATAAACATAACAAGGTAATCATTTAGTTGCTATGAAAATCTAAACTAGATGTTCCAATAAGTTATACTGTTGCAAAAATGGATTTCCCTTGAGCGACTCAGTAACCTGCTTCCAATGGGTCAAGTCGTAGTGGTGCTCCAATTGTTGCAAACCAAATGGCTCAGATACTTCTAGTTGAGGTAGGGGAATATTGGTATTTGGTCTAACAATGATTGGTGTTGGACGAGGTGAAGAAGTATCCTGAGCCTGAGTTCCGTTATTTTTGGCAGAAGGAAACAGAAGGTTTTTTATTAAAGGATTTACATCTGCTGGACGAACGATATATCTACTTTGTCTCTCTATATTGTTGTTTCCATACAAGGGTTGTCTAGGAATGTTCAAACTTTCCTCGTTCTTATTCATGGTGTCAATGAGATCACTAACAAATCTATCACGTTCTTGTTGTTCCAATGTTTGTCCGGCTTGATTTTTAAGTAATAAATGCCTGTTATATCTACGAGCTTCTTCCAGTAATCCTCTGAGCTCTCGAATCTGCGCATTCCTTGAATTTCTCTCATCCAAGAGTTGCTGAATCAGATTGTCGAGATTGGACATCATTGCAGGGTTGGACTTGAGAACCTTCCAGATTCTTGCAGTCAGTTCAGCGTAGGTATAAATATTCGGCTCTTGGTTGGCTCCATTAGCATTTTCTTCTTGCTGATTTTGGTTGGAAGCATTTTCATCAGCCCCCTCGTTATTTCTGAGTCCATCAAGCTGTACAGACAACCTTTCCTGCCTCCATTCATCGACTGGTAATTGGTTGAATCCGCGTAACTGATCAGAATTGAGTGCTTTAAGTACTTGAGTTCTTGGTTGGTTAAGAGAATTAGCAGATTGTTGAATATACTGTTGTCGCACAGGGTAACCATTAAGAGATTTTTGTAAGGTTGGAACTTGGTTCAACCTTAACAAGGGTTTGGAATTTATCAGAGCCAAAGCCTGAGGATACTGTTCAGCCCTTATAGAATCAAGTCCTCGTCCATAGTTGAGTGACTGCTCGTTTTGTTGAATATTCCTCAAATTCTCTGCACGTGTATCTTGAGGTTCACTGGAACTCACCTGATTTGATGGGGTTAGTACTCTGAATGCTTGTTTCAACTGAACATCAGGTCCATAAATATTCTGCTGTTGAATGTTTTGGGCCAGGTTGTTCCTTTGTTCTTCAGACTGTTGATTCGTTGCAACCAAATGATTATTGCTGAACAGTCTAGGGTCTCTTGGATTAGGTTGTTCTTCAGGCTCAATGTTTTCTTCCACCTCATACCCAGACTGAGCTGGCCGTTGGATATTCTCACCCAAAACTTGCGCAACTGGGAGTGGATTTGATCCAATCAAATGTACAGCATTGATAGCCCTCAAGTTCTGCAGTTCTTGTTCAGCGTTTGTCTTGCTCGCCTCTCCTAATGGAATTTGTTGTTCGGGTGTCACTCGAATGATCCTTCCTTCAACTGGGGGAAGTTCCTTCAATCTAATCAATTGTTCTAAGGTTTGTTGGTTGAGTCCACCAAGAGCCTGGTTCAAATTGTTGCCAGAATATCCTCGGGTATCTTGATGAAGAGAATATCTGGTTGCCAATTGAGGATTAATAGGTCTTCCATATTGTAAAGCTCCTCTATTCAGAAGTCTTTGATAGTTCAGATGGTTCAATTCCTGGTTACCATTTCTGTAAGCTGGAATTCTATTGGACTGAATGATCAATTTTCCATTATTTCCCCTCAATTGATTGCCCCTAGTTGGGTACACTGAATAACTTGGTTGTCTTAGCCCATTTCTTCCTTTAAGAAGTAGCCCTTCAACATCTATTGGTGTATTTGATCTAATATTGTTGTAACTATTGAGTCTTGAATATTCTGCTGGTCTTTGTTGTCCATTCTGAGCATACCTTCCAACATCGTATTGTGGATTCGACTTGGGGATGATTGGAACCCAACCTGAAGATTGTTCTTGGCCTACGTTCCTGTTTTGGTTATCTTGGAGGTTTCTTCCGTTAAGATAAGGATTGTAGCTGTTCACTCTCGAAATTTTGGTGCTGGGAATGTTGTTATAGTTGCTAGAAGGACGGAATCCATAACTGGTAGGTGATTGCCAAGGGCTTGAGTTCAAAGAGTCGTAATCTGATCGTTTTTTTCTTTCTTCGGAGGCCACTGTGATTACCAGAACTGTGGCAATACAGACCTGAAAATATCAAATATACAGAATGATTCCTAGACTCTTTAAGATAATTAATGATTGTTTACTCAACCATTTACTCAGGAATTTTAATAGAAGCAATTTCATATCAGGAAACAATATTAATGTATGTTTTTCGAAAGAATTATAAACCTAAATTAAAATCATCAACTCATCTTTGTAGCTGTGCATTCATTTATGTGAGTTTTCAACGTCAAATGGGGTGGAATAAAATATCTCAATCAAATTCGCAGTATTGGCAATGATGTGACTGTTAATTTAATGAAGCTTACGAACGCAAATGAAATATTTTTTTTAATCGAGTGAATAATTGAACTTTCGGTGGAAAAGAAATGAAAAATTTGGTTTATTGTCGTACTTACCAATATTTTCAGTGCACTACACATTTCTGAACCGATCGATGGACACTGGTTGAATGACAAATTAGAGAAATTCAACATCTTCTTATAAGGAGGAACGAATTTGAGAGGATATTTTCAAACGACAGCATCTTCCTCTTGTCCAATATCTTAACGCGGCGATAGTTCGTGAAAAATGCAAATATATTCAACACGTTACGTTTAATTCGGTGAATATTAACGAGGTAAATACGAAATCTAGACCTGTGGAGAAAAGAATCGATGATATGCAGAAAAAAATGTACCTAATGAAAATTTTAATTCGATGAATTAGCGAAGTTTTTGCAGAATTTTTTCTATTGGAAAAACCCCAACTGCAAAAAATGAGCTCCTTACCCTTCAAAGTAACTCCCCTCTGAATCTACAGGGTGAATCTTTGACTTGTACATATATTTCAACGGAAGATTGCTGGGGTCTCAATTGAAAAATGTACAGGGTACTTCTGGACCAGATAGGTAAAAACTTCGAAAGGTGTCGTGGACTCGATTTTCGAGAAAACACCTATAGTGAAAACCGTCTCAAGATATCTCATTGTTTTTTATTTTGAAAATTATCGATTTCGAAAAAGTGAAAAAACTTTTTTATTCACGAAAATATCTGAAATGATTTAAACTTTCTTGAAGCTCATTTTCTCCGGAAATAAGAAATGATATTAAATTTTTTTTTCTCGTGGAAAAAATCGTTTTTTATTTTAAATACGAACGCATTTTTTTTCATCTTATATTATAAAAAAATTTAAAATAATATTTTATTCCCAGTGAAAAAGTGCTGGTTGAATGTTTTCATCTTTTTCAGATATTTTCGAAAATGGAAAAGTCATGGCATATCTTCTGAATCGAAAATATTTCGATATTTTGTTATATCTTCTAAACAAATGAAGATATCGTGAAACGGTTATCACTTCTGGTGTTTTCACGGAAATCGAGCCCAGGACTCCTTTCAACGTTTTTATCTATCTAGTCTAGAAGTACCAGAAACAGCCAAAATCAAGCAATTTGGGATACCCTATACATAAGCAAAAAAATTGGTTAATTTGGCTGAGTGCAACTCTGTTCAAAAGATTCATATAATTCAGTTTCTGATACATTTTTCGATGATTAGAGTGGTAGATCTAATGATCGGAACAACTTTGATGTAGTATTTCGAGAGATGGCATAGCTCATCATGAAAGTTTAAAATGGCTTCATCTTTTTCTATAGGCTGAATCAGAAAAAATGGTATTCAAAAAAGTATTTCTCCTGACCTCAAGAATCTATTATCAAAATATATGTACATGTATATGTGTGGTTTAGAAAAACCATATAATTGAATGTCAGTTTTCACATATATCTGCACCAACTCTTTTTGATGCTTCAACATGTTGAATTCCAGAATTGCAACGAATAAAAAATTCTATACTCAAATTTTTTGTGTTTTGACTCTGTTAAATTATTTATACAATGTTTAAAACACCTTCTGAGCATCTTTTGAATTCGAGGGGTTTATTATTGGTTAAAAAAATTAACTAGGTAGTTGTTAAGGAAATTATAATCAGACGAATAGTTATTGTTCTGATTTGATAGCAAGTAAAACAAACTCTCCTTACACCAGAAAGAATATTAATTTATGTATTTCATTCACAAAAATACAAATGAATAATTTCAACCCTTCTACTTTTTCCAAAGGAAAGAGAAAAAGAAAGAAAGTTTATTTTACCTAATAAACATATTGAACTCATGATCAATTACTCAAAATAGCCAATCTAATAAGCAATTTTTCAAATAATTTTCGTTCATTATTTCTAAACATGGGCGTACCCAGAGGGGGTTCAAACCCCCTCTGAAATGTTTTAGGTTTTCTGCAGAAAAAATTGAATTTTGAAGCATGTTTAAAAAAAGTAGCTCTACCTATTAGCTAACAAGAAATAATATCTATGTTGAATGTTGTTTCAGAAGAATTAAAAGTGTTCATAATAGATTCATCATGTCTACTCAAATTTTTATGAACTGCATGTGTTTTGACCTTTCAAAGTAGTTGTCATATCTTCAGACATTGATTGAAGTGAATAAAAATTAAGCTTGTAAATATGATTATAACTTATAACAACCGAATCAAATACATGTAAACTAAATAGAACAAAAACTCTGAACTTATCGGGTAATTGATATTTTTCGATAATTTTTTTTTTTAGTCAAACTTCACATACAAAATTGAGAGGCTCCAAATAGTCCAGTATTGCGACCACAAAAATGTTGTTCAATTCTCGTAGACATCCTGCGTAATATGAATAAATAAAGAAGAAAGTGGACGTCTACGATAGGTGAGAGAAGATGATTTCACCCGTATTAAATGAATTAAATCAATTCATGAATGTGTGGAGATACAAGATTCCTGAAATAAATTATACATTCTATGGTAAATGGGGATTAATTTATGCCCATTCTTGGTTGGATCCATTTCTGTCAATGTGTTCGAATTTATGTCGTTAACTTCCTCGTTTTCGAAATAAGAACATATTAATTTCATTATTAAATGGTACTATGTAATAGAACGAAAATTTATAGCACGCTGCATCAATGAAATTCACATCGACGGAAATATACATGTTGAGTAATTTTGAGAAAAATAGTCACATATTAACATGAGATGGCAAACGTTTCTTCTTTGTGATACAGTGTGTTGAACTTAAATTTTTTTTTTCGAATTTTCCTCTTATAGTGTCTTCTCTCCATCTCTCCAAAAGTTATTCAACTGAAATTTGGCATAAATAAACTGCTTCACATGAGTTAGGGATATTGACTTAAATAGCAAAAAAATATAGTTTAAATGAGATTTTGTGATGAAAACTCATATTAATATGATTTCAAGTAGCAGGAAATAGAATTAATTTTAGCCTGAAGGTCTGTAGCGTATACAGGGCGGTTAAGAAAAATCGAGTAAAATATCGAAATTTCATTCACAGAGAATTCAAGCATTTTGAGACTATCAATACAATGTATGGCCTCCACAGGCATCAACAACAGCTTGACATCTTCTTTGCATACTACATAAGAGGTTGTTGAATATTTTCTGAGAAATTTGGTTCCATAAACCGGGCAGAAGCTCTCTCAGATCATTTAAGGATTCCGGGGTAGGTTGATGATTATCTAATCTTCTTTGGAGCATAACGCATGCATGTTCTATGCAATTCAAATCTGGTAGGTAAATGTGGAATATCGAGCTCCTCGCGTGCATTCTCAACTAAGTCTGCACGGTGCGATCTAGCGTTATCGTCTAGAAATTGGAAACTTTCACCAATAGCAACGTGAAAATTTGTCAAAACATTGTCAATGACATGCTCCCTATAGTGTAAGGCCGTCATATTCACAGGACAAATGTGCGCCCGTTGAAACATATCCCGGCCCATACCATAACACTACCCCCTCGGAATAGATGGACTTCTTGGACATACCGACGATTACGGGGTTTGCGTGGGATTGTCCATACCCTTTTTCTTCGAGAATCTGAAAATCGTCCATGTCTGGATTCATCAGTGAAAAGGACACTACGCCATTGATCGTTCCAATTGATATGTTGCCTTGCCCATTCCAGTCTTTGACGCTCATGATCACGTGTTAATGGAACTCCTCTTAATGGACGTCTTGAACTTAGATTCGTCTCTTTCAAACGTCGTCTGATGAGTTCGATGGAAACTTGGACTCCATCTGCATTTTGGAGAGTATTCCGTAGCATTCTACACGTAGATGTAGGCTTTCTTCTCGTCAAAACGGTGATTAAACGATCCTGAGCAGGTGTTGTTTTTCGTCGTTCACCAAGCCTTGGTCTTTCCAACACGGAAACTGTCTCCCTTAACCTATTCCAAAGTCGAGATATCACACTCGGAACCTTTCCGCTACAACAACCTGAGTTAGGCCACCCTGTAGCATTCCGATAGCCCTATTAGCCTCAGCGTTTGTTAATTTACGTATCGGCATTTTCAGAAGACTGGTTTCAAATCGAATCTGTTTATAAACTGACTCCATTTCAAAATAAAAACAGTCATGAAGCATATGCAAAAAACCAAACTTCAGAAAAAAGGCGACCAGATTGACGAAACGTCTCATACTGATTTTTCTCTATTTCAGTATCGTAATGAGTTCATTACAGTACTAAAAGTAGTGCTGTAATGAAACTCATTACAGCATTGTTTTCAGTTGTTATATTTTTCCTTTTATGATTGTCAGTACTGACCTCCGATCGAATCAAGTTTCGAATCAAATCCATTCAAATTCCGTGATCTGTCAAATTTCGTATGTCACACCAACTGCCAAGATACAAAACAAAAGTCACTAATCTGAATTTTCATTTGAATTTCGAGAGATTTTCACAAAAATTGACTGAAATAGAGAAAATACCGTCTAATACTCGTTGCAGAAGGCAATTCCAACACTCATGCTATCGAAAACTCGCTCCTTCGTCGCTCGTTTTCGAACTTCGCATTCGTGTTGGAATAGGAGCTCATTCTGCAACTTGTTTTAGAATATACTTTTATTGGATCGATTCAAGTTTTTATTGAGTTTCAAATGATTTTACAGCGATTTTCTCGAAGATTACATACTTTCAAAACGATTGATTACGATATCCCTAACTCTTGTGGAGCAGTATATTATAATTGATAGTTCAGACTATGTGACATTGCAATTTCGATAGCAAATCTACAGGGTGATTTTTTTCAACACTGTCCCCTCATTCAGGTGAGCCACTGTTAATTTGAATAAAAAAAGGTATGTCACTATATGAGATAAGAAATTTTAGGGGTTGCTCGTCTGCGAAGAAATATCCTGTATGTATCTAGAAGTGAAAGACTCACTCTGTATACTAACTGTCCATTGAATATCCAGCGTAATCAAGGTTATATACGAACAATACCATCACTGACTCACCTCCTGTTGAGTATCTCAAGTACACACACCGCGCGATATTAAAAAAAATGTCGTGATTCCCTTCACTTCTGCTCGACTTTAGAGTTTTTTCGGTTTGATCCGAATAAAATCGATATCAACGATTTCGTACACGAAATTTTATATATGCGATCCAAAATTCATCTAATATAAAGTCGCAAATGCAAAATGGAAATGTTTCTCTCAGAAAAAATTCAATTCACGTTTAAAAAAATCCAAACCAGAACTTACTTTGTTCCTTTCTCCTCTCAAATATTGCTGCAAAAGCACAATGCATACTGCTAACGAGTCGTCAGTTTCCTGTGGATAAAATGAAAGACAAAATTAAAATAATCGTAATAATCGCTATTCAACCAAGATGAGGAAAATTAATATAAATGAAGCTATAACTGAAGGTTCATAGAAGAAGTATATGATTTTTCATTGAAGATATTGCAACTTTGGAATCGTGAGCTTGAAATATGAGGATTCGAGCAAAATCAATCAGGGGAAAAAATTTTAATTGTCCATTTAATTTTCATGGATATTCCTGAAACTCAGAGTAGAGAGAAGATACTCATCTTTTCATATTGGTGAGTTTGATTCAATCTTCATATTTTGAGATGGAAAGGCAAGAAATTTGAAGATTTCGAGGAAATGAAATATAGACTACGAAAAAATTACTGTTTTAGACAGTTCGAAGTTTTATTGTTCGATCATTTTTAGGCAAAAGTTTGTTCCAACTCATTATTTACTGGTGAGAAATTTGTGCAAACATTTACGAAGGATCCTTTCCATTATTTAAGAGTTTAGTTTCAGAGATTGAGAGGTAAAACCAACAGTTCATTACAGTACTAAAAGTGGTACTGTAATGAACTCATTACAGCATTGTTTTCAGTTATATTTTTCGTTTTGTGGTTGTCGGTACTGACCTTCGATCCTATCAATTTTCAAATCAAATCAATTCAAATTCCGTAATCTGTCAAAGTTTGTAAGTCACACCAACTGCCAAAATACAATACAAAAGTCACTAGGTAATCCGAATTTTGATTTGAATTTCGAGAATATTTCACAAATCTTGACTGAAATAGAAGAAATATCGTCTAATACTCGTTGCTTTCGAAAACTCGTGCTTTTGAACTCGTGTTGGAATTGGAGCCCATTCTGCAATTTCTTTCAGAAAATACTGCTTTAATACAAGTACAAAAAGCACTGACATTTTCCACGCCTTAAAAATTCTAAAACGAGCCAGGAAATGTCTCGTTTAACTTAAATTCATCTGGAAAGAAAATGATTTCGTACGTTTTCGTAAAAAACTTGTTCGCAAAAACTATTTCATCCAGAACTGGTTTCTAAAATAAACAAGAGTGTGCACTGAACTGAAGTTATAAAAGTTCAATTTCTAGAGGTAAAGAGTATGAAACATTTGAAATATGGACTCATCTGTGTGTCTTCCAGCATCTTTTTTGAGTACATCATCCCTCATGTCACAAAACTTATGGTTACATTCTAGAGAGCGGAAAATTTTGAAGTTTTGGTGCTCGAACTGTGAGTGAATGTTTCAACTAAACTCGATATTGAAGGATATCATCGAAAAAACTATACGTACTTTCAATTTTTCCAATAATATTAGCAGTCTATCTTGCACTGTTGAAGTCATGCTGTTTACTGTCGCGTGTCATCAAGGTATTGATTGTCTTCAAATGAGATTCGTTTATCCGTAACATGCGATATAGGAACTCCGACATTTTCAGTCACGAATCTCAGATGCTCTTTTTCTAACTGATAGATTGATCGATTGCGAGAGGAGCTGGGTTTTTCGGAAGTTCTGCATCTAAACTTATCTATCTTCTGGTGTCAGCTCTTCTCAATACTGTATTGCTCTTTCAGAAAACCCTTTTAATATACTGCTCCACAAGAGTTAAGGATATCGTATTCAATCTTTTTGAAAAGTATGTAATCTTCGAGAAAATCGCTGTAAAATCATTTAAAACTCAATTCGTCAATCTGGTCGCCTTTTTCTGAAGTTTGGTTCTTTGCATATGCTTCATGAATGTTCTTATTTTGAAATGGAGCCAGTTTATCAACGTCTTCGATTTGAAACGAGTTTTCTGCAAATGCCAAGACGTGAATTAACAAACGCTGAGGCTAATAGGGCTATCGCAATGCTACAGGGTCGCCTAACTCAGGTTGTTGTAGCGGAAAGGCTCCAAGTCAGCCAAAGTGTGATATCTCGACTTTGAAATAGGTTCAGGGAGACAGGTTCCGTGTTGGAAAGACCAAGGTTTGGTGGGCGACGAAAAACAAGACCTGCTCAGGATCGTTTCATCACCGTTTCGGCGAGAAGAAAGACTACATCTACGTGTAGAATGCAACGGAATACTCTTCGAAATGCAGATGGGGTCGAATAATTTCCATCGAAACCATCAGACGACGTTTGAGAGAGGTGAATCTACGTTTTAGATGTCCATTAAGAGGAGTACCATTAAAACGTGATCATAAGCGTCAAAGACTGGAATGGGCAAGGCAACATATCAATTGGAGCGATCAATGGCGTAGTGTCCTTTTCTCTGATGTATCCAGATATGGACAATTTTCAGATTCTCGGAGAATAAGGGTATGGACAATTCCATGCATTCTACGTAATCGTCGCTAATTCCAAGAAGTGCATCCATTCCGAGGGGGTGGTGTTATGGTATGTGTCGGGATATGTTTCAACAGGCGCACAGATCTACACAATTGTCCTGGGAATATGACCGCCTTACACTATAGTGAATGTTTTGTCAAATTTTCACGCTGCTATTGGTGAAACTTTTCAATTTCTTGACGATAACGCTAGCCATAGTTGAGAACGCGCGCGAGGAGCTTGTAATTCCACATTTACCAATACCTCCGCACTCGCCAGATTTGAATTGCATAAAACATGAATGGAATATGCTCCTAAGAAGATTAGATTATTATCACCCTTCCCCAGAATCCTTTAATGATCTGAGAGAGGAACCAAATTCCTCAAGAAATGTTCAAGAACCTCGTGTGTAGTATGCAAAGAAGATATCAAGCTGTTATTTATGCCTGTGGAGGCCATACATTGTATTAATAGCCCTAAAATGCTTGAATTCTCTGGGAATGAAATTTCGTTTTTTAACTCGATTTTTCTTAACCACCCTATATAAGCTGCAGACCTACAGGCTAAAATTAATTTTATTTCCTGCAACTTGAAATCATATTAATATGAAATTTCATCACAAATTCTCATTTAAACCATATTTTTTTTAACAATTTAAGTCAATATCCCTAACTCATGTGTAGCAGTTTATTTTGATAGATTACTAGTTTGACAGGGTACCATATACTTCTTTTCTCAATAAATGTTGAATGCTTCGGTAATTTTCTTCTTAGCTTAAGAGTCTCAAATTATTTCTATTCTATTCTATAATGATTTTCATTTGAATTCATTTGTTTTAATAATAATAATTAAAAAAACTGGAGGAATTCATGAAAATCAATCTCTCAGAGAAAATTATTAATATTTTTTGTTTCAAATCATTAGATTCTTAGACAAGTAAAAATTAGCAGTTTAGTAATTTTGTAATATGTGTATATGATGTAGATGATCGATAATGCAGTTCAAACCAAGACACTTTGAATAAGGAAAAAGCGGAAATCTACTGTGAGATAAATGAGACTGTAAGCGTAATACGATCTCTGCAAACTTCAGAAACTGGAATCCAAAACAGCGTATCATATTTGAAAATATCGAAAGCGCTGATCAAGTGAAAAGGGTAAATGTTGGGTATGAGCAGTTTCAAAATGACGAATCTCATCAAAGTGATGAGTAATTAACTGTCTCAAAATTTCAAGCCACATAAAAAAATAGTTCTTACAAAAATAAAGATTACATAAAACATAGCAGTGCTATTCACAGATTTGCTGAGAATGTGAATTGCAGAATGGCATTAGTTACAAGTTCCTCAAAAAGAATGAAGTTCCCTTGTAGATTTTTTGTTGTTGAATATTTTTGTTGGTCACTAAATTTGTGCTGAGTTCTCATATGAGAAGCACATTTATTCTATTCTATGAACCTAAAAAAATAACATAACCTAAATTTCAACTTTGACACCTACCTACAAATTTCATTGAATCGTCATTTTTGGTCAAAATTGTGACAAAATATCTCTTGTTTACCAGCACCTTCTGATAGGAACAAGATTCTGAACAAAATAATGAAGATTCCATTCGTTCCAATCTGTGATATTTATATTCGATAACACCTTAGCCAAGTTTACTTAATTTTTTCCTTATAAAGAATTAGCAACTATCGATATGCAGAAGACATTGTCCACGGAGTTTTTATTGGATTCTAGCGAATGATCTAATATGAAATTGAATAATGAGGGATGACAAGATGGGGTCTCAAACGCTCGAAATACTTAGACAAGGTGTATGGGCATCTTTAACCGGTGGCTGGTTTTATGACCCCCATCAAGATATATTTTGTAACACATTTCATCTGTATATTTGGCTCTTTCTTTTATGTTTTCCGTTTACTATTTATGTGGTGAGTGAGATATTTCAAAATCGTTGAAGGTTCTGTTTGATTATTTTTTTACTTATATTATTGCAGTATTTCCCACCAAAAACACTGATTTGGTACCTCTACTGCATAGTTGTAGCAGGATTGATAACATTTATAAAAATTCTGAATTATGCATTGCATCGAATGTATGATACTACTGAATGTATCAAAGAAGAAACTGAGGATGAGTTGGATACCCAGAAAAGGTAATTAGTCTTTACTTAGACTAATTGGGGTATGAATATAACACTTATCAATTGTTTTTCAATGTATTTCAGAAAATATTTGAATTATTTTGACCTCATTTTATACTTCATTATTAATTTTGAAGAAACGATTATGTAAAGCACTTTTTTGCTTCTCAAGATAGTTTTAAATTATAAAATTGGATTTACAGGGAAGATGAAGGCATTGAATTACAAGTTCTATCTACAAAGTCTGTGGAAGAAAACCTAAATACTAACAAACCCCAAAGTTCATTGTTGTCCTATGCTGAAGCAGGGGCAATTCAAAGCACTGATGCAGATAGCATGGAATCCATTGAATTACTACATCTTGATACTGGCGATACGGAAAAACTTCCAGGAACTATAGGTGAGTGACTTTTCCAATTTTTCTCTCCATTATTGTAGGGGAGCCCAAACGAAGATTTCTGGATTTACTCAGGTGCGGCAGATTAATATACAGAGGGATTTCTTGCATCTGGTTAAGTCCCTCCACCAAATATGACAGCCATATACAGGGTTATTCACGAATATGGCTCTATAGAATATTTTTAGGAAAGACACAAGATTCAGGATTGAAATTCTAAAGGTGAGCTTCAAGTGAGAAGACGACTTCTTATATATTTTTTGAAGGTTCTAGGTCTTCCGGTTTTTGTGACATCAACTTTCGTTTTTCAAATGGGTAGACCCATTTTTCATTGCATAAATAGATTCTCCATTGAATTCTGAGTCTTTCTGATTCTGAAAGTTCGAATTTTCCCGAGAAAATTCTCTTTAATTGAGGAAATACGAAAAAAAAAATCTCAAAATTGAACTCTGTTGAAATACAGACAACTTCGAGGTTTTTTCACTAAAAATTCTCATTTTTGAGAATCTTCGAGAAAAAATGCTGATGCTTCTTTTCCGATAGCGTGATTTTCAGAGTATGATACAGGAGTTCACAAATTCTTTGTCAAAGTTGGAAGTGACAAAACATCAAAAAATCGTTTTTTTCAAATTGGGACCATATTTTTTCGAAGCATTTTCGAATTCTCCGTCAGAAAATAATAGAAGCATACGACAGAGAATTCCAAAAATTTCACTTGACCTCTAATTATTTTCCAGTAAAAAAACACATTTGAAATGAGATTGAAGACAAAATCGTTTTTCCTGAATATCTCGAAAAATATTCAATTGAGGATAAACGCCTTGAACGTATGCTCCTTTTATTTTTTGATGAAGATTTCGAAAATGCTTCGAAAAAATGGGGTTCTAATTTGAAAAAAACGATTTTTTGATGTTTTGTCACTTCTAACTTTGACAAAGAATTTGTGACCTTCTGTATCATATTCTGAAAATCACGCTATTGGAAAAGAAGCATCAGCCTTTCTTCTCCGAGAATCTCAAAAATGAGAATTTTCACTCTAAGTTGTCTGTATTTTTTTTTTGTATTTCCTAATTTAAAAAAAATTTTCTCGGGAAAATTCAAACTTTTGGAATCAAAAAGACTCAGGATTCAATGGAGAATCTATTTATGCAATTAAAAATGTGTCATCCCATTTGAAAAACGAAAGTTGATGTCACTTCTGGAAAAACCGGAAGTCCTAAAACCTTCAAAAAATTTACGAGAAGTTGTCTTCTTACTTGAAGCTCACTTTTAGAATTTCAATCCTGAATCTTGTGTCTTTCCTAAAAATATTCTATAGAGCCATATTCGTGAATAACCCTGTATATCTTAATATGACGTACCCGAGTATGTCAAAATGTTGAATTTTTTTTGCAACTTCGAGTTTGCGTCACATCCAAATCGTCAGATTATTGAATGAGAGACTATTTTTAGGTCTATTTAACATACCCTTAGAAAATCTGACGTTCTCAAGAAAATTTTTGTTTTTTCAATATCAACCCTTACCTCCCCCCACTCCCATCAGACAAACGGTCAGATTGATGTATATTCATCATTAAAAGTACGTAGGCCATGGATGCTATCTTAACCCAAATAGACCTACCGTTCCGTTTAAAGAACACCTATCTAAAAGTTTTCTATTCATGCTCAAAATAAAGAAACAAAGAAGGCGTCAATATAAACACATAAATTAATGCTTTCTTGAACACTGAATATAACCTACAAAGTGCTTCAGTATTCAAATTCACTTTAAAGCCACGTTAACATCATAAATATATCAATTGTTGCAATAACTCTTTTTTTCCGGTGGTGTATTTTTTCATATGTTATTATCTCATCGCTTTTAGGAATAAAATTATTATATCTATGGTCGAATGAATAATATTAGAGGCGAATTCATCTTCTCCATGATTTCAAATCCTGATTTTTGCTACGTAAATGAAGGCGTTCTTTTAACGGAACGGTAGGATTATCACCTACTATATTACCTGAATATATTGTTAAAACTATTGAAAAATTAACTGACTGCATGAGATACAACATCATGCAGATAATCTGGATATGATTTCAGAACCACCTGATAGCAAAATTTTCTTCTGCACATAATTCAATAGTTTTCTGTAAGTGAAATAACACTTGCTTATGCGCCCACTAATTTCTTATTCGTATTTCCATGCACCAAACAACGTAATAATATATTCACCTTGAGAAAAAAAAATCATTGACCAACCAAAACTCATGCAACATTAGAATATATGGGGGGCGTTGACTGATCCCGTAAAAACATGAGTTAGAATCGTATTTCGACAAGGACAAAAATTGTATTTCCCACTTCTTGCACACTGCTTTGACATGGTTGTTCAAAACGCAGAAATGGTAACAAACTAGACTAGCTATCATCGCAACAAGATTGCTGGAAACTCATAGAAAAACAACAAAAAGAGGACCATCTAAGCAATCAAAGAGTTTACACCAATCTTCAAGATAGGTCAGAGTAGACCACCTGATTGTTTACCAGAATAAAATAAAAAAAATTGTGAAGTGTGGCATAAAAACTATTATTTTATAAGTATTAAATATAAAATAGCATAACATCCGAAAAATTGCTTCTATAATTACGACATATTATAATTCAATGTTCATTTTTCATAGAATGAATTTTAGTCGCTCAAAAACCTACCGTTCCTTTAAAAGAACACCACAAATTTTAATTTTTCGTGAAAAATAAGTACACATCAAGATGAAAAATATAAAAAGGCCCCATTTAACACTCTGGCTGCCAGCATGTTTTCAGGTAGTTTTTCTCAGAGGCTTTGTCAGTCAACTACGACTGACACCCAATAACAAGTTTCAAGCCTTGTCAGTCATATCGGACTGACACTTTGTGTCCACTTTGTCACAACAATAAAAATATCAACTACGCCGCGTCAGTCTAATATGACCGACACATCATATGGAACATATAGAGTACCGTGCCCTCTTCACAGGCAGATTGGTATAAATGTATAGATGGCTTGAACGGCGAATTTACTGTCAGTCGTATATGACTGACATGGCAGCTAAAGTGTTAAACCACAATCTGACACAATTCTGATTGAAATAAAAGAAAAAAAATTTCAGGTCTATTTGGGTTAATCTAACACGCCCAAGTATGTCCATACAATTTTTTTTTTACATTTTTGAAAGCCTATAGCTGCTCCCCCATTGATTTTTTTTGAAGCTTCATCTAAGCTTGGATGCCCAATAGGTCTCTATGACTCTTGACTAAATCCCATTTTAGCATCATGAGCTCCCCTACTATTATATCAATGACCTTTGTTTCTCCAGATTTGAAAGCAGAAGTTCATCGAAAAAATTCATCAGAGAGTAGTGAAGATCAAGTATTTCTTGCCGCACTAACAGCCGAAACTCTAGCCTTGAAGAAGAGAAATAACAAAGGAAACGGAGGAAATCACCAAAGATCTAAAACAGACAGTTATGTCAACATTTACGTAAAACAGGAGAGACCTCCAGGCTTCAAGAAAAGAGCTCCAGAAGAAGAGGGAGATGAATTAGTGGAATCGGCTGAAGGTCCTTATTCACAAAAAACCTTTGTGAACATTGAATCTGAGGCTGGTCCTTCGAGATCTGATTGTCGTAGAAGGCATTCAAATTTCACCAACAGCACCTTGAATATACATCCTGCGATGGGGCAAGAAATCAAAGCAACTGGTTCGTTTGAGTTAGGTCAGTAGAAAATTTTTTCAAATATTCAGGGCTGTTTGCACCGATTTCCTTTCAAGTGATTTATTAAATAAGAGTCTCTCAAAGTTAATGGTCGCTTAAATTTATTGACAGTTGCTTGACTGTTACCCAACAGAATCTCAAATAAGGGACCCTTAAATATTTCTATTTAAGGATATTTCAGTTTTTCATGTTGTCAAACTTCACCCTAGTTCAATAAAGCCATTTCATTGGCTGTCAGGCTACATACGACAGTTGTCATTTCCTTGACCTAACTTTGCTGTCATTTTGACAATTTCATGCATCGGTCAACTCTAGATTGGCTTGCTAAAATTCAATTTTTGTTTTGTTCATACAGGGTTATTCACGAATATGGCTCTATAGAATATTTTTAGGAAAGACACAAGATTCAGGATTGAAATTCTAAAGGAGAGCTTCAAGTAAGAAGAAGTGACATCAACTTTCGTTTTTCAAATGGGAAGACCCATTTTTTATTGCATAATTAGATTCTCCATTGAATTTTGAGTGTTTTTGATTCCAGAAGTTTTAATTTTCCCATGAAAATTTTCTTTAAATGAGGAAATACGAAAAAAAAATCTCCAAATTGAACTCTGTTGAAATACAGACAACTTAAATGTTTTTTCATTAAGAATTCTCAATTTTGAGAATCTCCGAGAAGAAAGGCTGATGCTTCTTTTCCGATAGCGTGATTTTCAGAGTATGATACAGGATACGAAGCATCAAAAAATCGTTTTTTTTTTTCAAACTGGAACCCACTTTTTTCGAACCATTTTCGAAATATTCGTCCAGAAATATTAGCAGCATACGTCCAAGACTTTTATCCCAAAATAAATATTTTTCGAGATATTCAGGAAAGACGATTTTGCTCATTTTCAATCTCATTCCGAATGTGTTTTTTTACTGGAAAATAATTAGGGGTTAAGTGAAATTTTTGGAAATCTCTGTTATACTCAGAACTCAAAGGAGAATCCATTTATGCAATAAAAAATGGTTCTTCCCATTTGAAAAACGAAAGTTGATGTCACTTCCGGAAAAACCAAAAGTCCTAGAACCTTCTAAAAATATACGAGAAGTCGTCTTCTTACCTTTAGAATTTCAATCCTGAATCTTGTATCTTTCCTAAAAATATTCTATAGAGCCATATTCCTGAATAACCCTGTATACACAACTTCAATTTGTTAATCTGAAAGTTTTTTTACGGTAATGTAAAATACTCTAATGCAAAATTCCTTGAATTTTCCCCTTTTCGTTCAAAAGATGTTTACTGAGTTCCATACTTCATCCCAAGCCTGTTTATTTATTCTTTGACAAACATAAATATACACATTTAACTTGAGACAGGAAATTTTCTCTAAATACAGTTTTTGAGAAAAAAAAGCTTTAAATAAAAATTGGTAGGTATTAAGGGGGAAAGAAAATGTTTTGTTTCAACCTTGACTTCAAGGTTATTTCGAGGCCAACTTGATGTTTTTGAATAGAAAGGTATATTTTTAGTGCAAATTCTTATTCCTCATAAAAAAAGTAGTTACTTTCGTTTGAACCTAGGTCAACATTTTGGACTCCCCATGAAGAAAATTGATGTTTTTCAGGTCTGATTGACAAAAATCCAAACACAGACATGCCATCCGATGAATTCTACTTTCAACCCCATAGTAACATCGGGGTGAGGAGGATAAGATCTACCGCTCTCGAAACGTCATGTCCCGCTCCCTCCCTGACAGTACACCCAAACAGCTTGGAGATCATCGGCTGTAAAAGCCGAAATCCCCTACCACCTCCAAGGTAACCTCCAAATATTGGTATCCAAGGAAGAAGAAGAGAAATGAAGATGACAATCACGAAAAAATTTGGGTCCAAGTTGCTCCACTTTGCTTCCCTTCTTGGCTTGTTTATTTACCGGGGAACTGGTGCCATGTGGGAGTGGCTTCGGGGATTTTTACCATCCCCACTCCGTTTCCATTTAGATTCTATGTTTGAACAGAAAATGTCATCTCCGTTTCTCTTCTAAACTCATAGTTGATATCTTTTATTATTGACATTAAGAGAGTCTTCCGGGCTTATTGGCCTAGGTCTGTTAGGAATTATTTCACCTAACGTTTCGCCCACAACTGCGGTAGGCATCTTCAGAGGATTCTTGGTCTGAGGTTGTAACTCGACCGCTGAATTTCCGAAAGTGATTCTGGATTCGATCCGTTGGCCCAACTTATACCCTGATCATTGGCGGGAGAAGGTAGTGGGTTTACGCTCGCTATGTTGATTGGTCCATCGCTCCCACTTCATATTGGCTTGATTTTAGTCTTTTCCAATACCGGCAACCATGCGCTATGTACCAAATGAGTTTCTTCCCTTCTGTTCATGTTGTTCTTATGTTTATATATCCCAAAGGCTTCCATGTTGATCCTAGGATAGGAACTTTTGATGTTCGAAATAGCATCTGCCTTTGAGAAAACAATATTGTGTCCATCTGTTAGAGCATGTTCCGCTAGTGCGGATTTTTCTGTCTCATTGAGTCGACAGCATCGTTCGTGCTTCTTAATTCTCGTATTGATACTTCGCTTCGTTGTACCAATGTAGACTTTGCCGCAGTCACAAGGTATCCTGTAAATACCGGGTTGTGAGAGTGGGTCGACTTTGTCTCTGGTAGTTCTGATCATTTGGAACAGTTTTTGAGTTGGCTTATAGACAGTCTCTATATTGTGCCTCTTTAGTATTCTACCAATTCTATCGGTGACCTTGGGGATATATGGTAAGATAGCTTTTCCATTGGGGGTGAGTTGTGATGTGTTATCATCACGTGTGAAAAGTTTTGGTCTTATTGCCCTCTGAATTTCCTTAGCATCATATCCGTTGGCGACGAATGCATGCTGTAGATGTTCAAGTTCATCCTCCAGAAATTCCGGCTTGCACAATCGTCGGGCTCTGTCTACGAGTGTTTTTATAACTCCTCGTTTCTGTTGAGGATAATAATAGTTGGACTGCTTGTGTAGATACCTGTCAGTGTGGGTGGGTTTTCTATTAACCCTGTGTCCTAGCTTCCCTTTAGGCTTTCTATTAACCAAGCCGTCTAGAAAGGTTAGAGCAGCATCCTTTTCAATTTCCATAGTAATAGAATTAGTAGAAAGAGCACAATATAAAGACTGTCTATAAGCCAACTCAAAAACTTGGCCAAATGATCAGAACTGCCAAAGACAAAGTCGACCCACTCTCTCAACCCGGTATTTACAGGATACCTTGTGACTGCGGCAAAGTCTACATTGGTACAACGAAGCGAAGTATCAATACGAGAATTAAGGAGCATGAATGATGCTGTCGACTCAATCAGACAGAAAAATCCGCACTACCGGAACATGCTCTAACAGATGGACACAATATTGTTTTCTCAAAAGCAGAGGCTATTTCGAACATCAAAAGTTCCTATCCTAGGATCAACATGGAAGCCATTGGAATATATAAACATAAGAACAATATGAACAAAAGGGAAGAAACTCATTTGTTACATAGCGTATGGTTGCCGGTATTGGAAAAGACTAAAATCAAGCCAATACGAAGTGGGAGCGATGGACCAATCAACATAGCGCGCGTAACCCACTACCTTCTCTCGCCAATGATCAGGGTATAAGTTGGGCCAACGGATCGAATCCAGCATCACTTTCGGAAATTCAGCGGTCGAGTTACAACCTCAGACCAAGAATCCTCTGAAGATGCCTACCGCAGTTGTGGGCGAAACGTTAGGTGAAATAATTCCCCGGAAGACTCTCTTAATGTCAGTATATCCGGTCGTGAAAGCTTGAAACTATCTTTTATTATTATTCTAAATTATATCATTTCAGCACGACTCTAGTGAGAAACCAGCACCTAAATCTGTGTCCTTACTACGGTTCTGAAATCGTGTACCCCATCGCTGAGCAATCGGATGAACACCAAACCTCCCAAGGTCCCGATTCTGATCCCGACTCAGCCGCTCGCAACTCAGACTCAGATTACGAAGAATGCGGCAGACCGAGATCCCCATATCTGTATGTTAAATTAGGTAAACTGAAAAAACCAGTCCCCTGCAAACTACGATATCAGCACTCGAAAGACAGGGAAGCTGATGATGAGAACGAAAATGCTAGCGCAAACTCCAAAGACATGTTACTCACCAAAGATCCGTCGGTTGTTGAAGTCCAAGTCGACGATCAAATGAACAACATCGAGTGTATAATCGTTTCGGGGGATTCTGTCGACAAAAGATCCAGCGATTCGGCCAGCAACACAAGCTTAGAATGCAGGGAAATAGTGGTGCAGAAGCCTTCTAAATCGAAATCAAAATTGGGGCACAGAAGTCTGGGAAAGGATATTGAGAATGTCGGTTACGAATGTAGACACCAATCGAGGAAGAAAAAGAGGAAGAGTGAAGGTCAATCGTTGTTCTATGACACCGAGTCGAGTGAGGCAGTGATGGAGGCTTCCAAACAGAATCCGAGCGATGAAGCTGGAGTATCGGGTAACCGTAATAGTTTGGTCAAATTGGATTTGGATTGGTTGTTTGGGGAAGAGTCGCTGTCTCAGAATCAAGGTAAGGTGATTTCCTCACAGTCATATAGACAAAATATACTGAATTCATTCATTTTCAAGTATAATCCGTTCAATTTTATAAAAGCAAGCAGTTGGCGTTGGAAATTTGACACATACCACACTAAATTGGAGGTTATGACAGTTGTCGAAACAGTTTTTAGTTTTAAATCACCGGCTACGTTGTCTGTTCTACATTAAGGTTTCAGTAATAATGTTTTTCTCACGATGGGAATTTAATTTAGAAAATTAATGAATTGGTTCAAGGGATTCCACATCTAGTAAATTATGAGTAAAGTACAAAAGTTAAATTTATTTATTTTTGCAATGAAAAAAAAAATTATTGACATAATATATGGATGCTTAAGAAGAGTTAATAGAGAGTTATTTAAACTCAAATCGAAGCAACTTTATATCCTGTAACGTTGGATGGATATTCTTGTCAACTTTATTGTGCCATTTCCTTCATTTTGACAGTTGTGGAAAGTTGTTTAACTCAGAACTGTCAACATCTTATCTAAATATTTATGTCGTTCATTTAAGTTAAGTAAGGGAGGCCTGCATTTTATTACATGCCACCTCAAAGTCTTTTGTGAGTGCTGTTCAAAATCAGGGTTGTTCTGATTTTGTAAAATTACTGTTTAGGACTATACCAGATAATTGAGTTGGAGAGGGTAGTGTGAAAACATTTATTGACATCATTCACAATTATAAAATGAATAAGTCACCCGCCATGAAGTTAATACAGTAAAAATACAAATACTAAAGTCATCTATGAACTCAGAGTGAAATTATTCTACTAAAAACAGAGGTAATCTAGAGAAGTTCAAAATGGGTCAGATTTAGACTTTGAGATAGTTCCATTAATTCAAAATTAAAATCACGTTTACAGTGATAAAGCAATCCAAATTGATTGCGAGAGCCTCGGCATTGCATCAGAAAAACAGAAGGTTGAATAATGAATCATTAGAGTAGGCTGAGCTGTAATAAAAATGAGATCAGGCCTTAGAGGAGATACGTGTATTGAAAACTTAGTAGTCTAAGTCTGTTCTTCATTGATATTATTACAATGTGAGAATATCATGATTGAGAAATCAATATTTATGATCTAAAACGTTGGTCTATGAAGAGAATGCTAAATTAATCAATTGAAACGACATTTTCAGTTGAGATCTCACTTGCTAAGTGGTTCAGATGAATGAAATTGAGAATTTCTTATTTATAATGAGGAGATCATACTAGTTGAATGGTTTTACCAATATTAGGTTCAATGTCTAAACTACTTGATCGTTTAAATACTTCAGAGAAGTTCACTTGGTTTTATTGAGAGAAGATTGATTTCATGATTCATCTTTGCGTTTGAGGATTATTCATTCATCTGAAATTCAAGAACAACAATTAGCAAGTGTTATGAGAAGTGAATAGTTGAGAAATGATATGAACTGATTAAGAGAATGAGGTGCACATGAGAATATAATAAATCAGTATTTATTACCAGAGCTAGTAGTTATTCTTGGAGCTAGTAATCATTTCCATGTGAGGAGTCTAGAGATATCTGAAAAATCTATGAGAACTGCAAAAATATACCAAAATATATATCTCAGAGGATTCAAATACATTAGTTTAACGCAATAGAGATCTTATTACAATAAAGCGAGAGAGGATTATCAATATTTTCATAGATTTTCATGATCTGAAACGTGGACAAATTTTCGAACTTTATGAAAAGCAGGATTCTGAGAATTCACCTACCTTTTTGAGGATTAGTTACTCCAAGAAATGAACGAGAACAGTGATTATGCGAGGTGAAAATTCTGATTTACAAGATTAGCATAAGAGGAGGTCTATTCACAGGCAGCTGGTTTACAAATGAGGACGATTAATTGATTCAATTAATAAGCATGAGTTAATCTGTCAGCTGATTAATACATAGAGGTTAATTTGACGCGAGCAGTCAATCAGCTGACCAAAGAGCTGTACTTGATGGAGTGGACGTGGCGCTGCGACGTAACCATAGGCGTAGATGAAGATGAGGTCTGAGGGGTGCAATGCTCAATTTTAAACAAGAGCGCATGAGTAAATGTCAAAATAAGGGAGACTTTATTCAAGTTAGGCCTCTATTTGATTTTCGATAACCCTGTAATATTGTTTTTACTCTTCACTAAAAGCTGAAGACGTTATATCAGTTGTTGATTCCAATCAAGAATTCATTTAAAAACATCAACAAATAGAAGAGCCCTTTTGGTAAATTCAAGATTCCACAAATCTGATGTTTTCATCAAAAGGTTTATATTGTGAAAATTTTCTGGAGGTTGATTCAGCACGAATTTTAATTGATCAAAAAAATTCATTGTTTGGTCGGCTGGATCAACGTTGGATGTGTATCATTTTTAAGTGCAAATTTCGTAACATCCAACGTTGTTCAATTATTAACTATGATCACTTGAGCTCTTCACCTGTTACAACTCCTCTTGAAAGCGTGACAGAAATTTTATGAAAATGTTTCGAACGCCACTGTTTTGCTATTGAAGTATAAGAATACCAACATCATTCCTCAAGATACCGTTTACACACAATCTGGCAACGAAAACGTTAAATGTCATTTAACGCATGAGCATTGAGGCATTCATTTTATTATGCCTTCAAGTTCATTTGTCTCTTCTGTGCCTTTAAGAGTAATTGGATTTACTAAAAACAAATTAAAGATTCTCAACATCAACATCCAAATAAAAAAATTGTTTTCCTCAACCAGAAACCACCAACACAGACAATAACTGGGCCAACTCTTCGACAATATCTCTGGAACACGACGTCAGTAAAGTGCTTCAAGAAACAGTGTCGTCGGCAAGAAGCCTCGGCGCGATACCGAAAAAGTCTAGAGCTCTTCCATCGTCTCAAACGAGTGATAATTCCGGCCATAAAACGCCTAGGAGCGAATCCGATAAATGTAGCAAATGCAGGTCTAGGATGGATGTTGAAGCAGGGCCCTCTTGCTCTCGGGAAAGGAGCAGGCATTCCAGGTCACGTGATACTCGACCGGACAACGTGGAGAGGGTGGAGTGTTACGTGCTGCCTGCGTCTGGGCTCAGAACCATCAATTTGGTGCCTAGAAGGGAAAGTAGACAATTGAGGTAGGAATTTTTAAATTTTCATAATTGCATGAATTCAATCCGATGAAGAATGATCACACTCTTTAATTTTTGGATATTTTTACTCTTCGCACAAAATGGAAATACTGTGTAGAAAAATTATTTGGATACGTCAAATAACGTCTGAGATATCGGATTTAAACATGCGGGCTACTATAGGTATTACTTCATTATTTGTTGACTAATTATATTTTGAAAGAGGTGCAGCAAGGTCAGAGCCAGAAGAAAAAATAAACTGAAGGCCACTAATGTTGAGTAAAGCACACGATACGATAATAAAGATTGAATTAAGTTTCCCAAGGAGCTGTCCATCTTATATCAAAACTCATTTCAGGCTCCAATTTCTCTTAAAATGATTACTCAACTGAGCGTCTCTTAAAGTTAGTTTAGTTTATAGTTTAAAAAGGTTACCTGATGGTCTATTGTGCCCCCTGACAAAGCTTTACAGCTCGCCTTCCAGTCCCAGAGATCTTATGAAATCCAGTATCACAGAAGGCTTCAGTGAGGCTAATTCCTCACTCCTACAGGTCTCTTGACCAAAGCATTCTGTGACTAGGTGAATAGGAGCTTCTTCCTCCTCCCCAAAAAATCTACACTTGTCAGTGTCCGATGCGCCCATTCTCAGCAAGTGCTTTCTGAGGCGACAGTGCCCTGTAAGAAAGCCAGTGAGGAGGTGTAGTTGGTTCTTACTGAGATCCAAATATTTTTTGGATCTTGCAGTTTCAAAATTCCGAAGGAACTTTTTGGAGTGATTCAACCCTGGGAGATTCTGCCAGAGTGTTTCTCTTTCAGTTTTCTCCTTCTCCAGAAACTCTTTCTTATAGGTACATTTTCCTATACCACAGAAAAGTTCTGGGCCAGTGAGTGGTTCCTGAGCCCCCTCTGTAGCAAGTTTGTTGGCCTCTTCGTTACCTGTGATTCCCGAATGACCAGGAACCCAGGTTAAAGAGGCCTTATTTTTCTTGCTTACCTCATTGAGTTTGCTCCGGCATTCCTATGTTGACTTTGAGTCGATGACATAGGAGTTTAGTGCTTCAATAGCAGCTTGACTATCTGAGTGAATTGCTATGTCGCAATTCTGATAGTTTCTCTCTAGATTAATATCTAGACATCCTTCGATTGGTAATATTTCTGCTTGAAGAACACTCACACAAGAACCTAACGATAGTGCACACTTGGCTTTGGCCCCGTGAACCCTAGCGCCAGCTCCCGTATTAGTTTTAGAACCATCTCTATACCATTCAACAGTATTTTCTTTGAAGTTTTGGTCGGTGTATTCCCGCTCCCCTTTTTTTTTGCATAGCATCGTACTGAAGTTTTTCTCAGTACTTACTTTCTTGACCATTACATCACTAGGAAGTTTCGCATATGAGATGTAGTTACTCAGAGAGCTCCAGACTCTCTGACACCTAATTTTCTCATTACCTGCGTCTTCTCTAGAAATTCTGAGGATGGCCTCATGGGCCATCCTGTCAATCACCAGATGTAGGAGTGTGAAATCTGTTATAATCTCAAGTGCTCTGGTTGGGCAGTCACTTTAAGATTGACTTGTAATTCCAAACTTCTGGTGCAGATATGATTTCCCTTCATTAATAATCTGTAGCGATCATCGAACATCTGAAGTTGCATAAAATCAACCCTCTGTTGGCCAAACTGGTTTGAAAAATCTCTCTCCACCCAGGGGAAAATTATTATTCATTGAAATATGAATGTCTTTCATTTATTTGCCTAGGAAATCCTAGTTCCACAATCTCAACTACTTCCAAGTCGTCATGTTACGCTTCTGTTTCCAATTGTAATGAATCCATCAACATAATTATTTATTATTAGACAAAGTTCATAAAAAACAACAAATTTTATGCAGTCAGTTCATGAGTTTGACAGATTTTTTAGGTTAGAATCCCATCCTCAAATATCTAAGTGGTCATTATAGGAGCTCTTAAGTTTAAGGTTAGTTTTAGCTATCAAAATGTCACTTGAACAGCTGGTGCAAAGTAATTCAAGTTAAGGGTTCATTTTAAGGGATACTTAACACTAAGTCAGTTTGGTGCAACGGGCCTAAATGAAATATTTGTATAGTTTCAGTTTCGATATGTCTAGAATACTAGATCAATTAATTCCTTGGTAGAAAATACCTATAACTTGCTATTAGTACTATAAATATACGGATAGTTTCATCTATATTCCTGGACTGATCACACAAGACAGTACGGTATTCTGTTGAAATGAATATGTGATACCTTTCAGCCAATCTCACAAAAACAAAAATGTCAAGAATACCATTAATTAGAATCTGTCATAATTCGTGAACAGCGCCACCTAAAGTTGATTGAAGGAAACATCTCTTGTATTCTCGAATTGGCGAAACAAATCGTTCATATAATCCACCTTGTTGTGCCAAACAGTAGCTAAATCTATTATTAAGAGATAATCTCATATTTCTAAGAAGATTAGGAATACTTGCTATTTTGGCACAAAGTTGGAGAGCCGAACGTGAAGGTATCGGTCTATCTCTAAAGGCAACAATGAAAGAAGTTATTGTCTCCGCAATAGATTGACCTCCGAAGTACCATTTTATGATTTGAATTTTCTCTTTAACCGTAAACATTTTGATTTACTCGAATCTAATTCATTTTCAAACCGCCTAGCTATCACATCTGTCGTTCGGATACGACTAATCTGCATTGCAGCCGAGATCACCCCCTCCTGCTGAGACTTGCCATTCCAACAGTTCAGTCCTTTATTTGTTATCGAATCGCAATGAGATTCCGATTCTTCCACTGTTCTACTAGACTCGGGGCTCATTCGAATTTAACATTCATATTCCTATGTTTCCATAAGGATTTTCTTTATCTGTATTTGTACAAAATGGTAGTCCATTGCTTTAAAATACATTTATAATTATTGTGGAGAAGCGAGCCAACTTACTTACTTCATTTCAGATCTAGTCTCGAAGATTCTTCATCCAGTACCTCCAGAATAAACGAGTTGAGCACTTTATTACCCTCCACACCTCTACTCTCCGCATTTCTCGCTTCTCGACGAGACATACCTCTTGCACTTTGCCTGCCGACAGAAAAATTAAGGTTAGAACACGCGCCTCAAGCGCTCAAAAGAAGGAGAATGAGCAAGAGCAGGGGATCCAGGGCTAGGAGAGGAGCTCACGAAAGGAGACGAAGTCAGGCTGCAGCACAACAAGGAGATGTTGTGGATGAAGGTAACAAAATATTTTACTATTGAGCAAAACACAACTATATGCGACACCGCCTGCGTTAGCTGGAACTAAGCCCGAAACGAGTATCGTTTTGACAGTTGGTACGTGCAAGCAGGGTTTATTTGTGTATTTTAACGTTTTTTTTGCGATAAAATATATTCCTAAGGAAAAAACCGTAAAAAACACTAATTGTTGTGTTTATGCATATAATTCTAAAAAATCTAGGAATCCTGGAGCCCATTTTCGTGGTAAAAATCAAAATGTTTACGTTACCAACAAACTAGAAATCGTAGAGGAAATTAATGGAAGTAAATCCTGGGAGCATGTTTCGATAATGAAAAAACCTGTATCTAAACATATTAGACTATGCTTACAGTATTTCCGACCAGAAGATTATAGAATGAAAACAGGCAAGAGTGGAAACTGATGTCAATTGAAAATAATGCTTCATATGTTTTGAATTATTTCAGAAACTCTCACTATGAAAACATTTCTGCTACTGCAGAAGAAAGCTGTATCTTCACAAAACCTACCAAATAAAGCAGTTCAAGTCAAGACATTTTGAATTTTTGTTCAGAACGTTCTTGTACAATTTTCATTCTTATCGAAATAAATTACTTTGAGTCCACTTGATATTTTTGAATATATAGAAGTCTCAACAATTCAAGGAGCCTAGTTGAAAGTGCTGAATCCAAGCCATATGATAATGTGCAATAAAATTAGGGACCTTGTGAGTTTAAGTGATTCTCTCGATTGTTGCAAAATGGAAAATAGCTTGATAATATTGACGTTCATTCAGCAACGGAAAGGGTGCAATCAATCGATAGATAAGTTGAATAATTTTATTTTATTATAACTGCAGTCTAATAAGACACAAGTGAGATGCAATAAATGAATAATACATTAAAATCTAACGTAAAGAATTCTCCAACATGATTAATCGATGATCACGTCATGTACTGCATACATACGGTTCTCTGAAGACTGTCCATTTTTATTCAAAATTTATCACCCATTTTCCCTTCATAGATTTTTCCCTTCCTAAACAGAAAAAAAAATTGGTAGCTTCTATGAAATGAATATATTGTTCATGCTGATGTTCAATTACATTACAATCATGCATGTTTTCATGTTCTGTTAGGTCTCAAACTAATTTCATCCTTCTCTTAGTTTTCATCAAATATGGATAATCTTAATGTATTCTGTTTTGTACATTTCATTGTTATGGAAAATAAAAAGAAAAACAGCGCAGACAAAACAATGAATTTTACCTTCACAATCAGTAGAATTGTCAAGATATTTTATAATACGTACAACCTTGTAGAGTAGCAGGGCTAAAATATGCTTGCAAATTCCAGACAATCTTGCTTGGTATGTGTATATAATCTTGTCAACCTTCACACCATCATTTTTATAAGACATCATTTCCTCAATATGATGGGGTTGTCCTTGTAGAATTCCAATGTTTTGAAATAATTTTTTTCCCAAATAGAATCAAATGATTGCATTGCAAAACTTGCTCATCCTCTACACAGCATCTGTGAGCATGTAAATATTGTAAAATTTCCTATGATTAGTGGAACCTTTGGTGAACATCTTGCCAGATGATCTGAAAAGCATTCAAAATTGAATAGTGCTCACCTCAATATTTTACTTAAAATATAACAAAAAGCACAATATAACCTATACTTGCACTTACAATATAATCCACAGGATCCACAATTAAGGAAACAACTTCGATTATTGATAGTCAATAAACGTTTAAAATAAAAAATCCCATAAATACAAATAGAAAGCTAATGAAAACACGAAACAATACTCGTTTAGGTAAACAGCTGATCACCATCGATAATTATTTGGTCCAATAGAGTGAGATATTTACACTTTACGTTTTGTTGAAGCTGAAATACATCAGGCACCAACCGACGGCAGTTTGGAGAAAACACCGCCTAGACGATACTGCGTGGCTCAGTCAACATCGCCACCTGACGCTAGAGGTTTGACTTTCTGGGACGCCGAGGAATTTGAATCTGCAGAGGGCAGCACCGTTATGCCACCTAAAAATGTCATGACCTTGGAGGAGGTCCAAAGGAGACACAACCATAGGGCGCAACTCGTTGATTGTTTATCAGTTTCTCTGAGACGCCGTATTCTTAATGAATCAAATTCTGATACCATTATAATAAACACCTCAACGTTCCTCAATGAGGAAAACTTTAACGCGCCTGTACCAACCTTTAAGTTCATTCGTGACGACGTTAGTTACCCTAAAGTTAGAAGTTATTATAAGTTTAGGTTGTTGCCGAAAATATTCATCAAAGTAACGTTGGACAGGTTGAAGTTATTAGCTCTTTTAGATCGTAACCTCACTCTTTCAGAAACTATCATATCCATACTGTTGTCGGTACTCGTAGCTTTACTCGGGGCTCTTCTCTTATATCTAGATTTTTACAAGGACATTCCGGCTTTTATTTTCTGTTTCGTTATGGCGAGTTGCCAATATTCTCTGTTGAAGAGCGTTCAACCCGATGCAGCTTCTCCAATGCATGGGTTTAACCGTATCATATCTTACTCTCGTCCTATTTACTTTTGTATGTGTTCTATCTTAGTTTTATCTTTGCATTACTATTTGAGTTCTACGAATAATATTCCGCAACATACGGAGATGATCCTTAACTTCACCAAGGATCTTTTAGCCATGTTTATTTTATTCTTTCCTCTTTGGTTTTCGTTGGGGTTGTTTCCCCCAAATCGATACCTTTGTTATGTACTTTTTAGAACAGATAGATATGCATATTTTCGGCGGCAACGCAATGTCCAGTCTTCTTGGATCCGTGTACTGCATTTTTCGGTCGGTTGTGGTTGTTCTTACCTTAGTAGGCCCTGCATACGGTGGCCTGTGCGAGAAAAAAGGTTCACAACACACTTCTTACTCGATATTTTGTGCGGCCTACGTTGCCAGTTCTTACCATCTCAGTCGTTGTACGAGCGACCCTTCAAACATATGGAATATTGTCAAGAAGCATCTTTGGCCTCCTGATATTTATCGAGAACATACAAAAATTTTGGAGTCCGTTAAAAAAGAATCTAAGGCTAGTCAAGAAGGTAATGAAACTAAGGAAACGGTGGAAAAATCCAAAGAGAAAGTACCAGAAAAACCTGAGGAAGTGGATGAACACGTGGATCCACTTCCGAAAAAATTGCAGAAGACTGTTAACAGTCGTTTGAAAAACGACATCATCATATGCAGCCTCGTTTCGATATTTGTGTTTGGGATACACTCCAGTACGGTCTTCACAGTGCTTCAACCGGAGTTGAGTCCGGTTCTTTGGTCAGTGGCGGCGGGAATGGGACTGGTCTTACATTATATCATCCCGCAGCTGAGGAAACAGTTGCCTTGGACCTGTATAGCTCGGCCTGTCCTGCGCAGTTTCGAGTACGGTTTGTACGAGATAAAAGGGCCGTCGAGGATAATGTGGTTTGAAAGGGTAAGCAAACTTGGAACATTACAGTTGATGTGAGAGGTGTAGTTGAAACAAATCCATTATTTTGCAATAGATAGCTTCAGTTGTGGACATTGTTGAGTCTGACCATCATATAAGCTCAATTTGCCAAGACGGGAGCTTGGTTGGGTGAGTCTTATGCTTCCACTCCATAGTCCAGACCTAACACCAAGCGATTACCATCTATTCTGGCCCATGGCGAACAATTTTGCTGTTGTAAAATTCGCTTCAGCAGAGGCTTGTTAAAATCGACTGTCCCAGTTTTTTGGCAACAGGGACGAGAGCTTCTATGAGAGGAAAAATGATATTATTCCCTTGAAAATGGCAACAAGTTATCAAACAATACGGCGCGAATTGAACCGGATCATTCTAACCATGGTGGCCTTGTTTTTCATGCAAAAATAATGGCTTTCTTTTTACTACACCTCATAATAGAATCAAGTATCTCAGGGAATCAGACTTTCGGGACGATTTATTCCTTTTTCAAAGGTGAAATGAATTTTGCAGGTGAGTGTAATTGCGCAAAATGCATTTGATGTATAGTTATATACATTTGTTGATAATATTTTTCCAGTTGTACTGAAAATGCTTTCAAATTTTTTTATTTATATGGGACGTCCTGTATGATAATTCCGAAGAATGATCGCACGTCAATCAATTTCTTATGGACAATTGAAGCTTTCTTTATTGTACAGGGTGATTCACTCATCTTGGTAACCCCAATTTTCTCGAAAACCTCCCAATATTTTTTCATTCTGTGAATGGCGTTTTGAACAGGTCAATGTCGACTTGAGATACGCATAAAAATCTGCGGAATAAATAAAGACGCCAGGCGTCGCGGCACTATCAAAAATTTTTTCTCCAGGGACATACCTTTTTTATCATGTCATTCGAAAGATAATTCCATTCACAATTTTTTTCTCGAATACAATTTTTATCTATTTCTAACCGTCAGCGAACTGCAGCGTGTTTTATGTTAATTCTATTTCATTTATTTTTTTCTGTATCGTGGTAGTATGCCTTTATTTAGAGACATAGATATAATTTTGTGCCTTGAATTCAAGGAGGCTAGTTTTCTAGTCAATGTATCTCTTCATATAAGATGAAATATGTCACTACAGCAAGATGGGGCTCCATGTCAAAACGCTGCCGTTGTGAAGAGATATTTAGATCAAGAATTCGAAAATGAATGGATAGGAACCAAAGGACCCATCAGACCAATTCAGAAAGAAATAAATGAAAAAGAATTAACATAAAACACGCTTCAGATCTCTGACGGTTAGAAAGGGATAAAAATTGTATTCGAAAAAGAAATTCTGAATGAAATTATCTTTCGAATGACATGATAAAAAAGGTATGTCTCTGGAGAAAAAAATTTATTCCGCAGATTTTTATGCGCATCTCAAGTAAAACCTTGACTTGTTCAAAACGCCATTCACAGAATGAAAAAATATTCGGACGTTTTGGAGAAAATGGGGGTTACCAAGATAAGTGAATCACCCTGTACAATCACAAACAGAAATATTCCAACTACTTTTGTTTCTGAAATACAGGGTGAAATGTTCACTTTTGGAGGTGTTATTATTTCTCAAGCCTTGTATAAGATAGAAAAAAAAAAGAAAACTGCTCATAATAAATATTTTTATATATAAGTCAGTGACATATCAAACACTTTTTTTTGAAATTGGACACAAACTTGAAATTTTTAAATGGAACATCCTATATACAGGGGTCGACGGTCTATTAGAAGTTTCTTTTTGAAATCTGGAAATTGGGATTATGATATTATTCGAAATTGTCTACCAAGCTAAAATACTCTTGAAGCCTGACCACTATCACTTATACTGGGAATGAAAAAAAATACCCCAAAAAATTTTTTTTCTGTTTTTTCGTTCCCATTTTGATAGAGTATTCAATGTTGAATAAATTCTCATTCAAATCGTTGCATTCATCGGAATACCTTTCAAAATATCGATAAAAAAGATAAATGAGAGTATTCGGTATCATGTTTGTTATTGCTATTCTAAATATCTTAAGCACAAACCGTTTTCACAATTTGAAGTCGAATACTCTGGAAATATTGTAGATTTCTAGAATTTCGAAAAACTCTTCACATGTGTTCCAAATATATTTCAGCTCGATAGATAATATCGAACAATATCATAATCCAAATTTTCAAATAGGTCCAGTTCTCTAGAAACGTTTAATAGGCCGTCGAACTTGGTACACCCTGTATTTTGATGTCACATTTTTACAATTTTTTTCTGAATACATTGATGTGTCACAACCTAATCTTTGATAGATTCAAGCTCCAAAAATTGGAGTAGCTACAAAGATTGTAATAGTACATCATTAATTCGCTAATTAATTCAACAAGAATAATCTAAAATCAAACATAAATATGCACAAATATAAATAAATTTCATTTCAACTTCAAGAAATGAACAAATCGAGACTTTGGAAATGTTATAATCGTCTAATTTGAAAATAAATCTGTCCAATTCCCTGAAAATTTATTTTTTATCAAATGGGATACGGAATCCGAGGAATGAATTTTTGCAGGTCTATGTTTACTTCTGCTTCTTGGAGAGAAACATCATCTATCCATTATTATTTGTGACCGCTGTAACAGAAGATGGACCTAAAATCGAGGCTAAAACAGGACCCCTGATTGCGTCATTTATTGTGGTAGTGTGTGGTTTGAAATGCCTTCGCAGTAGCTACTCGAATCAAAACATACAATATCTTGTAGTCACCTTTTCTGCACTCGCCTTCAAGTACGACTATAACGAGTATTTGAATAACTTTCTGGTGACTTACTTTTTTATGGGCATAATTTACCATAAAATTCACGAATTACTTCTCAAGGTAACTCTACTCTCGTTTACCTGTGGCAGTTTTTAATTTTGTTCATTTCTAGGTACAATTCGTTGTCACGTATATTGCACCGTGGCAAATAACATGGGGATCGGCATTTCATGCATTTGCCCAGCCATTTTCCGTTCCACACTCAGCGATGCTCTTTCTTCAGGCAATCATCTCGGCCGTTTTATCTACACCCCTCAATCCTTTCTTAGGTAGCGCTATTTTTCTGACATCGTACGTTCGTCCTGTCAAGTTTTGGGAAAGGAACTACAACACACGCAGGGTGGATCATTCGAATACACCGCTGTCGTCACACCTTGACAGGTATGCATTAAATAGGTGTAGAATAGAGAGTTATCCAAACACAAATAGGTGCAGACCTAACTTTATTAATGGATCCTGTAATAAAATATACCTTAACAGTGGTTGGATATTTGAGCTATCGAAATGATTTCATTCTTGAAAAGTTTATTATGACATTTCCTTTATTTTGACAGTTGTGAGAAGTTGTTTAACCCAGGACACGGCCCACTAAATCTAACAGGCCGAATGTTAGACGTTGCCGTTGTTACCAGCAAAGTGTCTAGTGCCACGCGTAGATATAGAAAGTATACGGTTTTCTTGTGCAATTCGCACTGTTTTCGATATAATTCCGAATTTATTTCAATTCGCAATTAAATGAAGAACTGTAGGGAGGAAAACAAAACAGCATATCGTTTATCTGCGGATAATTTCTTAATATTTTATCGCAAATAATCCAGAACTCACCACGAGGAGGTAGCTGTTGTATTGAGTTCCACAAGATTACAATTAGAACGAAAATTATTTTTCTTTCTGGAGCGAATAAAGTAGATGAATGAACATCAAAGGAGGAAAAAAAATCACAAATATACCTGTCACCTAATAACCACTTGAAATTAGAAGTGAGTACGTTCACTTCGTCTCTAAATACAACTTCGATTTCCAAATTACTTAAGATCTTAAACCCCGATGATATTTTTGGAAATGACCCCTCAAAATTTATATTGTAGAACTGAACAGAGTAATTTTCTTTAACGTTGGAAAAGGAGTTGAAAATTGCCTTGTCTTTGAAATAACAACAAAAGTCGGAACATCGATCTGATCTTGTTTGTCCAAACCGGTGTAAACATTATCATAATGGACATCTAATTTTTGTCTCCCTTCCTCGGGATCAGTTCTTTTCGGAGTAACTGAAGACGCCATGTAACTCGGTCGATTTGGAAAAATTGGAGGAAGTGCATCATCAGTTAATTTAGGAATTTTTCGGGGTATATTAATAACTGAACCTTCGGCGGTTGGATAATAGTTATTTCCCAAAATATGGGAATCTACAAAATGTTTCATACAAACTACTCTGTCATCGTTGACCTCAAAACTACTTTCTCTATGAATTGCGTTAAGCCATTTTCTTCTTCTCGCGGGATCTTTCGGAAATCTAAATACCAAAACTTTCTGATCAGTAGATTTATATAGTTTTTTTTTTCAACCGGGCACGAGGCATAGTACTCAAATCGAAGATTTCCAAATGAAATTTTAATAAATATCAAAATGAGAAACCTCCCTGTTGATAATCCTTCCAGATATGAACACTGAAAATCGGAAAATTCAAACACAAACCCGATACACACTGTTATTGCAACTGCAACACTTATATTCACTTTATTTATTGATTGAAAAACCGATCACACGAACACGAAAAAAACACAAACCTTTTTACACGTTTCCCGGTCGAATTTCTGATGCGAACTATCACATGTTTCGCTTCAAAACAGAACTGCAAGTGCAAAGTCGTAACACTCTGAGCCTGGTATAACCCCATGTGGGGGTTACGGCAACGTCGCATTTTAAAGCAACATTCTGGCCTGTTAGATATCGTAGGCCGCGCCCAGGAGATTGGGAGAACTGTTAAAATAAGGGCTCTTTTATTCAAATCCGGCTGTCCTTAATTTAAGTTAAGTACAAGAGGCCACCTTAATAGTATATTCTAAAACAAGTTGCAGAATGAGCTCCTATTCCAAAACGAATGCGAAATTCAAAAATGAGCGACGAAGGAGCGAGCATGAGTTTTTTTCTCTATTTCAGTCAAGTTTTGTGAAATACTCTCGAAATTCAAATAAAAATTCAGATTAGTGACTTTTGTATTGTATCTTGGCAGTTGGTGTGACTTACGAAATTTGACAGATTACGGAATTTTAATTGATTTAATTTGAAAACTGAGAGGATCTGAGGTCAGTACTGACAACCACAAAACGAAAAATATAACTGAAAGCAATGATGTAATGAGTTTCATTACAGCACTACTTTTAGTACTGTAAGGAACTCATTACAATACTGATATAGAGAAAATCTTTTGTGAATGCGCATGAGTAAATGTCAAAATAAGGGAAGCTTTATTTAATTAAGGCCTCTATTTGCGTTTCGATATCTCTCTTATAATGATAATTCTTTTCTCTAATTCTGGGGCAATTTTTTTTATATCCCCCGTTCATGGATTTATTTATCATCTGTCAAATTCGTGATTCAGAACAGTTCTGTCAACCAAAATTTTTCAATGCAAAAATCACTAAACAATAATTATGGAAATGATTCATTAATTTCAATGAAAAATCAGTGAACTAGAAAAAAATAAATTTTTTTTCAGGAATTTGGGCGCTGATGACAATAATTTAAATTCCATTTTCTACGAACATCTGACTAGGAGTTTGCAACATTCCTTATGCGGGGATTTGGCCTTGGGCAGATGGGGTTTGGTGAATCAAGGAGATTGTTTTGTATTAGCTAGCGATTATTTGAATTGCTTGGTGCATATTATTGAGGTTGGGAATGGGCTGGTTACATTCCAAGTGAGGGGATTGGAGTTTAGGGGTACTTACTGCCAGCAGAGGGAAGTTGAGGCCATTACTGAAGGTGTAGAAGAAAATGATGGTAAGTTTCTCATTCTTAAATTGTTCTTTAATCCATATAAACATTCTTGAGAGACATAATTTGTGAATAGCTCCACCTACAGTTGATTAAACGAAACATCCCTTATACTCTTAAATTGGCAAAACAAAATCTAATCGGTGCATACACCATATACAGGGTTATTCACGAATATGGCTCTTTAGAATATTTTTGGGAAAGACACAAGATTCAGGATTGGAATTCTAAAGGTGAGCTTCAAGTAAGAAGGCGACTTTCGTTTTTCAAATGGGAAGACCCATTTTTTATTGCATAAATAGATTCTCCATTGAATTCTGAGTTTTTTTGATTCCAAAAGTTTGAGAAAATTCTCTTTAAATGAGGAAATACGAAAAAAAAATTTCGAAATTGAAATCTGTTGAAATACAGACAACTTCGAGGTTTTTTTCATTAAAAATTCTCATTTTTGAGAATCTCTGAGAAGGAAGGCTGATGCTTCTCTTCTGATAGCGTGATTTTCAGAATATGATACAGGAGGTCACAAATTCTTTGTCGAAGTTAGAAGTGACGAATCATCAAAAAATCGTTTTTTTTCGAATTGGAACCCATTTTTTCGAAGCATTTTCGAAATCTTCGTCAAAAAATAATAGGAGCATACGTCCAAGACTTTTATCCCAAAATGAATATTTTTCGAGATATTCAGGAAAATCGATTTTGTCTTCAATTTTCAATCTCATTCGGAATGTGTTTTTTACTGGAAAATAATTAGCGGTCAAGTGAAATTTTTGGAAAACTCTGTTATCGAGAAAATATTTTCTTATAGTTCAGACGAGTTCAGTTTTTCTTTATTTTTTAAAGCTTAGGATAATTTCCACAAATTCTTAATTCTGGAGTTTTTTTTTGTCATGGTAGGGAAATTTGAATTTTCAGTAATGAAATTGTTACATGTTCTGTTAATTATTCTTTCAAAAGGATTAAAAATTATTACAAATTATTTTTTTCTGCATTCCTGAGAATTTTTCACGTTGACTTCACTAATACTCACATTGAAAACTTTAAACCAATTGTTACTCTCGCATTACAGATGATAATTCAAGAACTTAACTCGTCCGAACTATAGAAAATATTTTCTCGATAACAGAGATTTCCAAAAATTTCACTTGACCGCTAATTATTTTCCAGTAGAAAAACACATTCGGAATTGGATTGAAAATTGAAGACAAAATATTCATTTTGGGATAAAAGTCCTGGACGTATGCTCCTATTATTTTTCGACGAAGATTTCGAAAATGCTTCGAAAAAATGGGGATCCAATTTGAAAAAAACGATTTTTTGATGTTTCGTCACTTCTAACTTTGACAAAGAATTCGTGACCTCCTGAATCATATTCTGAAAATCACGCTATCGGAAAAGAAGCATCAGCCTTTCTTCTCGAAGATTCTCAAAAATGAGAATTTTTAACGAAAAAACCTCGAAGTTGTCTGTCTAACACATTATTAACAAATTCAATTAAAAAAATGGTAAACCCTTCGTTTTCTTTCTCCAAATTTCAATCATTTACCCCTTGCTATACTATTATTTATTATTATTATTATTAATTAACATGAACAGGGGTCGTTGTGGCTTCGTTCAGCCTTCCTTGCTATACTATCTATGTTCTAACAAAAAAAAAATTGTTTTAACAATTCCTTCTGGATATTGCAGTTTCTTCATCAATTAGTATATTTAGACATCTTAATTGTCTCGTATATTTTGAAGGAATATTCATTTGCTATGAAACCAAACAGCTTCTTATTCAAGAAACAAAATAATTACTGGTATTATAATTCTCTTCTGTATTTCAAAATTCGACCTTCTTTTTATTGGAAGAATTCTTTCATGAATTTTATGAGTCTTTTCTTCCCAATTCAACTCATTTCATTTCGATTTGAATCTTTCCAATATTGTGAAATATATTTTTCAGTAAATCATGTACATTTTCAAGTTTATTCTTCAGAATGTTACACAATATTTATATTCATACCGAAAATTTCAGGATGCTGTTGCTGTGATACAGGTCATTTGCCAAATATGTTGAGCGTGAACGCCGCCTTCAGTCAACGTTGGTTGGCATGGGAAGTGACTGCGGCAAAATACGTTCTTGAAGGTTATAGCATATCCGATAATAGTGCTATTTCAATGTTCCAAGTCTTCGAGTTCCGCAGAGTTCTCGTTTCGTATTACGTTAAGGTGAGCAATTGGAACTGATGGTGAAGGAAAGGATATATTAAAGTTTATTTCAGAGTATAATTTATTACACGATAAAATCTCCAAAATTGGAAGAATGGTTAAATTCTCAAACCATCATAGATAGCCTGCAGCCTATGATGGACAAGCAGTTTGTGGACCTCGACCCTGTATTCAATTTCAACATTGACGAAGATTTTGACATAAACAAGAGTGGTATGACGAAACAGTGGTTCTGTTCCGCTCATTGGGCGTGGATAGCTTTCTGCGTGGAGAAATTTGGCAGAAAAGTGGATTCGAGCAGGGATTCTTTCTTGGTTATACTTTGTTTCGCTCTGAGTTTGTTGGGTGAGTGATCTCAGAGATTAATATGCTTTGAAATTCGTAATAATTGTAATAATGCTTTTATTTGCTTCTCATTTGTGAACGTCAGTTTCCAAAAACACAATATTAATCAAGAAAGTTATTTATCAAGTCACTAACTTGTAAAACTGACAGTTAACTTGCAAAATTTCCACAAGTTAGTAGTATTATTTTCATTAGAAAATTTTGTTTTATCGTCATATATGTTGAAAATCATGGTACAATTGTTATTTCCACTAACACAGATTTTTGATGATTAAAGAGTTGATACTGATGATGATGAACCATCTGTTGACTCAGAAACTGTTGAACTCAACATTTGTACTCTCCTTACTACCAAATAATTTGCTAGACATTTCGATTTTTTTGTTGACCGAATCATCGACATAACTCATCGCAATTTCGGTGCTCTTCCACCCTCCTGCACGCTTTAGTGCTAAAATATCTCCACCCGAATCCGCAACCATAGTGACTCAAGTTCTGCGAAAAGAGTGGCCGGTATATAACTCTGGGTCTTTCAAACCTAAATATTTCGCTATTTGCTTTGGGACACCACCAATAGTGTGCTGGCCAGCATTAAGGGAAATGCACTTTCCATGTCGGTATGTCAAAAAAAATCTTAGGCTTTCTGTTCCAGGAGGCCGATGATTTACATATTTTCTGTATAACATGCAGGGCTTGAAGCTGCAGCCATCATCGGTTATGGTGAATCTTCTTGTTGTTAAATTTTTTGTTTGCCGCAATGTGACAATAACGTATTTTTCCATATCTTCTACATCATTCATGTTTAAGGAGAGAATTTCGTCACATCGACAACATCCAAAAATCCTAAATATTGTTACAATTTTCGCCAGCAACCACTGGTCATCAGGAGCATGTAAAAGAAATTGTTCAGCCTCTTTTTCACTTAATACCTTGGCCTTTTTTGGCGTATAACGCTAATTTTTTCGTTTCAGACACGCTTTTACCTTATTGAAATCTGCAAATGACAACTAAACGTCATGTTTTTCAATACATTTTTTAAGGAAAACAAACCTGCGACCAGGGGCATTTTCTTTCATTTCCAAGCAGCTTTTCAGCATAGACCATTTTGCCCATAAAGTATTAAGGCTAAATCTAGCTGATAGTTGATTCAAGTAAACCAACAAAACATCTTCAGTTACCCCAATCACACTATTTTTGTTTTGCCACTCTTTGAAGTCGTCGTATTCTCGCTCGTACCTTGAAGCTGATTTTGCAGGTAATAAACTTGATGCTACACTGCTGGCTGCCTCAATAATTTCTTTTGGTGCAATCATTTTCGCTTTCGCCAAAACAAATGTAAAGAAAAATGAACAGACATGTTCATGGTAACGCTCCCATAGCTTACGACATTTGCGACAAATTATTGAGATTTTTTTGGAATTTATCTAACCTTTTCACAAATGAGAAACAAATAAAATATAAAACAATACACGCAAGGTAACAGGTTTTACTGGCTCAAGGAGGTAACTGACGGGCCGCAGGCGAGTCAGTTATATCCTCCATTCGCCAGTAAAAACCCCTCTTACCTTGCTAGTAATGTTATATACTATATTTTTAAGCTATTGCATAGCTATTACCTCAGGCTTTGAGCGTGGGGACCGAATGTATAAATTCCGTAACGAAAAAACCTAACACAGCCGTGTATCGTCGGTTCAGTTCGGCAGACTTCGGCACGGTGTTTGGGTGCTTGCGACTAGACGGATGCGTGCAGCCACTCTAGCAGTGCAAAATGGAGTCGGCAATCTCGCTGTTCCCAATGAATTACGAACGGCAAATATTTCATTAACAACGGATAGAAAATGTATAGCCAAACGCAAACATTTTAAATTAACTTCAGCGCTTGCTCTTACTATACATAAGTCGCAAGGTGGAACTTTTGACGAAATAGTATATGATTATAGTAAATCACATTCTCAGGAACTCGTCTATGTTGCACTCTCTCGGGTGACTTATATTGAAAAATTGTATATCACGACAAAAAATGATAATTCTTCATTTAAGTTTTATCGGAGGCAAGCTGCATCGACTGCATCTTTGTTGCAAGAATTCAAAAGACTGTCTTTAAATAGTGTTCAGACGATAGCTCAAAGTGTCTTAGATTTCATTAGTAATAGAAATGGCATTTCAACAATGACTTTCAATTGCCAAAGTCTACATAGTCACAAATACGATTTACATGATTCAGTTACGAGACAAACCAATGTGTTACTTCTTACCGAAACATGCAAGACGCGTGATAATCCGATTGAAATACCTAATTTCAATTGTATTGTTCAATTCAAACGGTGGGGTAGCTATTTACCAAAATGGTAATAATGATACTGATATTATGACTCCGAATATTGAAATAAATATTGAAGACGTTAGCGATGTTAATGGTAGACTCTCATTTGTTGGAGATATTGGTGCATGCTTTTGCAAACTTAGAAATGGCCTACACATAGTCATGGTAGCAATTTACATTTCTCCGAATCCAAATTTGAACGAGATAGAGCATTTTATTCATCGCACTTTACTGGAGTACACTGAAGAAGGCTCGAAAATACTTGGTACAAGGTAATAAAATTCCACTTATCTTGGCTGGCGATTTCAACATTAACTTCGCTAATGAAAAATCAGAGCTGTTGACAACTTTTCTTTCGGAAAAATTTAATTTAAAAATGAATAATGATCCACAAGAATCCACAACAAAACATGGGACCACTATTCAGGCGGTATTTTCCAGATATTTAGAAGACACTAAGTCTCAAACTTATGTTTTTTATTTCAGTTACCATAAACCTCAAGTTTCAATGATAAACATTTATGAATAACCTACATGTATTGTAAGATAAATGAAAAACACGTGTGGCACTCGAGGACTGCCGCGGTAAAACTATTGCATAGCATCTATTCAAAAATAAGAAGATAATATTGTTGATTTAAAATATTTTTTTTATCTATCTTACAATACATGTAGGTTATTCAGGAATGTTCATCATTGAAACTATAGGTTTATGGTAACTGAAATAAGAAACATAAGTTTGAGACTTAATGTCCTCTAAATATCTGGAAAATACCACGTCAATGGTGGTCTCATATTTTGTTGTGGATCATTATTCATTTTCAAATTCAATTTTTCCGAAAGAAAAGTTGTCAACAGCTCTGATTTTTTATCAGCGAAGTTAATGTTGAAATCGCCAGCCAAGGTAAGTGGAAATTTATTACCATTTATACCAAATATTTTCGAGCCTTCTTCAGTATACTCCAGTAGAGTGCGATGAATAAAATGCTCTATCTCGTCCAATTTTGGATTCGGAGAAATGTAAATTGCTACCATGACTACGTGTAGGTCATTTCTAAGTTTGCATAAGCATCACAAAAGAGCGTCTAACATTAACATCGCTAACGTCTTCAAAATTTATTTCAATATTCGGAGTAATAATATTAGTAACATTATTACCGTTTTGTTAAATAGCTACCCCACCGTTTGAATTGAACAATACAATTGAAATTAGGTATTTCAATCGGATTATCACGCGTCATGCATATTTCGGTAAGAAGTTTCACATTGGTTTGTCTCGTAACTGAATCTTGTAAATCGTATTTGTGACTATGTAGACTTTGGCAATTGAAAGTCATTATAGAAATGCCATTTCTTTTACTAATGAAATCTAAGACACTTTGAGCTATCGTCTGAACACTTTTTAAAGACAGTCTTTTGAATTCTTGCAACAAAGATGCAGTCGATGCAGCTTGTCTTCGATTATAATAAAACGTAAATGCAGAATTATCATTTTTTGTTGTAATATACAATTTTTCAATATAAGTCACCCGAGAAAGTGCAACATGAAAGAATTCCTGAGAATGTGATTTACTATACTCATATACTATTTAGTCAAAAGTTCCACCTTGCGACTTATGAAGTTAATGGAAAATGTTTGCGTTTGGCTATACATTTTCTATCCGTTGTTAATGAAATATTTGCCGTTCGTAATTCAATGGGAACAGCGTGATTTCCGTCTCCATTTTGCACTGCTAGGGTGGCTGCACGCACCCGTCTAGTCGCAAGCACCCAAACACCGTGCCGAAGTCTGCCGAACTGAACCGACGATACACGGCTGTGTTAGGTTTTTTCGTTACGGAATTTCTACATTCGGTCGCCGCGCTCAAAGCCTGAGATAAAAGCTATGCAATAGTTAAAAAAAAAATTTAGATCAACAATATTATTTTCTTATTTTTGAATAGTGCTATGCAATAGCTTTAACGCGGCAGTCCTCGAGTGCCACACGTGTTTTTCCTCTTATTTTGTCTCTGATTAATTAACTTCGTGAAATTAACGTTGTTTTAGGGCGTAGAACGTTAGGCGCAGTCTCTCACAATACGCAGTCTAGCGTGGAATTTTTTCTCTACGGCCTGCACGCCCTCTTCAAGGGTGATTTTCGCATCACCTGCTCCAGGGACGAGTGGGTGTTCACGGACATCGATCTGCTGAAGACTGTGGTGGCGCCTGGGATTCGGATGTCCTTGAAACTTCATCAGGATCACTTTATGTCGCCTGACGAATATGAGGAGTTGCCTGCTTTGTTTGAAGCCATCACGAAGCATCAAGAGGAGTTGGTTATATCGCATGAAGGTGACCCAGCTTGGAGGAGTGCTGTTCTGAGTGGTACTCCAAGCTTGCTTGCTTTGAGGTAAGTGGAAAAAAACCTATAACATGAAAATGGCATACTAACCACATTCTTGCATAATCGCAAAATCAAAAGAAAAGGAAATTAACAAAATCAAACTGTTATAATAATCATAGATACAATAGCACTTCATCTAAAAAAGAAAATCAATAAAAAGACAGATATATAAAAGGACTTTGATATAATTTGCCTCGATCAAGCCCTGTTGCCAAACCTCAATCATCATATACGAAGTTCGACTACTGATTTAGATTATACGTAGATATCTAAAGTGACAATAGTGACAATGACAAACTTCCGTAAATCTATTATTGTTTGTTACAAATAGAGATGAACTTGACAAGAGACTTTTTCAATCTTGCCGAAAACAATGAAATATATTAATCAATTACCAAAGATAATGGTGAGTAACCGAAAAATTTCAGACGATAATTTTAAACGTACTGACAATTAATAGGGATATTTACTGTTTACAAATGAGAGATAAGAGCGAAAAAGGCATATTCTGAACTGAATTTTCGAAGTCTTCGAATCGGAACAGATGATAGTACTGTGCGACTTATTATTTTTTTCAGAAGAAAATGAAGTGATCAATATATCGAATAATACATAACATTTACTAGATCCTTAGAAGAAAATGCTCAAAGTTCCCACAAAATAAACTGCTCCACATGAGTTAAATTGCAAAAAAATATAGTTTAAATGAGATATTGTGATGAAAATTTATATTAATATGATTTCAAGTTGCAGGAAATAAAATTAATTTTAGCCTGTCGGTCTGCAGCGTATACAGGGTGGTTAGGAAAAATCCAGTAAAATAACGAAATTTTATTCCCAGAGAATTCAAGCATTTTAAGACTATCAATACAATGAATGGCCTCCACGGGCACCAATAATCATTCCAATTGATATGTTGCCTTACCCATTCCAGTCTTTGACGCTTATGGTCACGTGTTAATGGACGTCGAGAATCTAGATTCACCTCTCTCAAACGTCGTCTGATGGTTTCGATGGAATCTTGTACCCCATCTGCATTTTGAAGAGTATTCCGTAGCATTTTACACGTAGATGTATACTTTCTTCTCGCCGAAACGGTAATGAAACGATCCTGAGCAGGTGTTGTTTTTCGTCGCCCACATTGATGAAGCATATGCAAAGAACCACACTTCAGAAAAACGTCGACCAGATAGACGAAATGTCTCATACTGATTTGTATTGGATCGACTGCAGTTGTTATTGAGTTTCAAATGATTTTACAGTGATTGTCTCGAAGATTAGAGAAGTTCAGTAATACACACATTTGGATGACCTTACCTTATTCTTCAATAATGATTCCTAGATATCCATGAATATCGAAAGAATCTGGCAACACACATTATGCTAATGTCCGATTTGTTCGGATTCCAGTATGATGGATTCCGTTTGCACCATTTTCTAATCTGGGTCTTTTCTTTTATGTTGATTTATTTTTATGCCGATAACCTGTTTTGTTATTTGGCCATTTTGTAATTGTCCTTTATTATCAGTTCCAAAATGAATTTTTCAAGTTATGTTTGAATGCGATTTGGACGTAGCTTGTTTATGTGATTTTTTGTCAGTGTATATTTTGAATTTGTTGTCGGTGCCTAGAGGCAATGATATTGGCTATTTTAAATCAACACACTACGCGGAAGAAAGCTAGTCTCATTATAAAAATGTATGATCAAAATATTCTGGTGTTGAACGGGAACACTCTTTCAATAGCATTGTTTTAATCTCGTACTTAAATTTATGATATTCGAGGGATTCAATAGATGATTGAACATCTTCTTGCCTCGATAAATGCAATATTTGTACATTCTGTTATTGCGGGCACCAAAAACATCTTTGAATTTCTGGTTGAAGGCTTAATGTCTTAGTCTTCATATATATTCTTTTGAATTAGAGAACTAAAATAATACAATAAATGTTGAAACTAAAAGTACCTGAGCTGAGGTAAAAAAAGAACGGGCAACCATAACTTTCTTCGTATGATACTATGGTTTCATACGATACTTACATCACTAGTATCATACGATACTTTAGAGCCAGGGGAAAAAAAAACCTCAGCCGAAAAAACCTATCTCCCCGTAAAAAAGTTAAATAAAATTGTTGTATCTGAATAATTTATCTAGAAGGATATCACGATTATCGGAACGGCTCTTCGGAGGAAGGATTTCCAAACACAAACTCCAACCTGAAAATGAAGAAGAAGACAGAACAGCGAGAGAATTCAATTTATACTTCATCAAATTGATGTAAGATTTTCAACCCATTGCAAAAATGAATTTGATACATTGTGTATGGCTCTAATGCCATCTTGAAATTTATAAATCGAACAATTATTAATTAGGTGTTCAACTGTTTCATCTGATTAACCACATTCACAATTAGGACTATCAACTGAATTCCACTTGATAGCATGCTATTGGTACGACCATGACCTGTTCTTATTCGATTAAGAAGGGACCATATTCTTCTGGGAAGGTTAAAACCAGGAACTTTATTCGATGGATCAGATATTAGATAAAGAACATGCATCCCATTCGGATTTCCAGATTTCCTTGTAGCTGAAGTTCGAATTCCGAAAGTTATCCGACCAAATAGGTTTACGGGATTTCAGTCTTGGAATTCTATTTTCTGAATGCGACAAGCCTAATCAAGAATTGTTTCAGGCACGTGTTGGACGATGGCACCGATGAGTACAAAATCATAATGCTGAACAAGAGGTACCTGAGCTTCCGGGTGATCAAAATCAACCGTGAATGCGTGCGTGGGTTATGGGCGGGGCAGCAGCAAGAGCTCATCTACCTCCGTAACAGGAATCCAGAACGTGGAAGCATCCAGAACGCCAAACAGGCCCTCCGCAACATCATCAACTCTTCCTGCGACCAACCGATAGGTTACCCGATATACGTGTCCCCCCTCACCACCAGTTACGCGGACACCAACGATCAATATACCTCGTTAGTGGGGGGTTCTGTTACTTTGCAGAAGATACAGAATTCGCTGCTTAATCTGTTCAGAAGGTTTGTGTTGGGGGTTTTAATTTTTTGTCTTGAAGTTTTCATGGAATTTTTGTTTTGTTTTAGAGTTCGTAAGAGATGTGGGGAAGGTTGTTCTAGTGGAGCTTCAACTAGGGATGAAATTGGTATGGGTAACGAGGGGGTGTATGCGATGACTCCTGTGACCACGCTGAGCCATCATAACTCGGGGAATCCTTCTTGTGAAGCTGGGCATCTGAGCGGGAGCATTGGAAGAGGCTCTAGCCTTGGAAGAGGGTCTTTAGGTGAGATAATAATAATAAAGGTCTTTATTCCACTTACAGGAATTGCGAGATTCAGCGTTCATTTGTAAAAGGTGTTCAATATAATAAGCATATTAGCAAAGATAACAAAATTTGAACAAATATATGAAAATATTCAAGAAAAAAAACTCAAAACAATCATCAATGACAAAGGAATAGAGACTTAAGAAAAGCACTAAATGTATATAAATCAATCAAACTCCGCCAAAAAAAATATGTTAGAATCTACAGAACTCTGGTTATGAAAAATGTTTTGCTTAACCTCTATGATGATCTGATACTTCGTTCGTTTAGCTTTAATTTTTTTTATAGACCTTGGTACGCCCACTTTTCATGAAATATCAGCCTTCAAATGAAAATGGATCCTTTTGTCTTTGACCATCGTGTTACCCTTTGTCACATGAATTTGAAAATGCAACGAAAAATCTGGTAGTTTTTTGATAAATCAAGCTCTGGATCGAATTTATTGAGGAAATCAATTATGTGAAGTGTTCCTTTTACAGTTCAATCTGGCCTATTTTGTTTGCATATTGTTATGAATCTGGCTGTTATAGTCATATTGCTATCTTCCTAATTTATAATAATATGGCTATGATATACGTATTCTGTTCTGAGCATTAATGCAATGTTGGTTATGAATTTTGTTATAGCAATAGTGCTATCAGGATCTTCAAGAGAATCGGCGTGAAATACTCTCGAAATTAAAATAAAAATTCAGATTAGTGACTTTCGTATTGTATCTTGACAGTTGGTGTGACTTACGAAATTTGACAGATTACGGAGTTTGAGTTGATTTGATTCGAAAATAGACTGAATCGGAGGTCAGTACTGACAACCAAAAAACGCAAAAGATAACTGAAAATAATGCTGTAATGAATTCATTAGAGCACTACTTTTAGTACTGTAATGAACTCATTACGATACTGAAATAGAGAAATTGTATTTCATGCAACGATGGCAATATCTTTGTCTTAGCAATATTATGAGCAAACAGAATCGTACTGAATATATCCACAGATACTCTACAAAGAGCCAAATCAAATCAGCTAGCTGTTTTTTTGTTTCACTTGATCAAATTGAAGAATCACGTTGCTTGCTCTGAAAAGATCCTGATTTTTTTTAATTTTTCCGAGCTTTTTCCACAATTTTATTGCAGACAGTGATTTCATTTTTAAAAAGCAATAATTTGCAAAGTTCAAGAAAATTATTACCGTCGGCATTGCATTAGCGTTATCCAAAGCGTACCACGTGAAGGCTAGGCCAAATTCAGTCAATGGGTATTAAGTTTTGTTTAAAATTTAATTGACGGGAGATCAGAAGAATCAAGGAACGCAACGCGGAAAAGAGTTAAGAATGATAGGGTTTTGGTTTTTTTAAATTTTCGAAAAAAGAATTTTAATTAAAAAAAAATTATGAATTTTTTTTAAATTGTTCTGTTTTGAATATTCAAGCACTATCTGCAAATGAATTGTGGGAAAGTTCAGAACACATTTTTTTCCTCATTTTTTGAAGATTATGAGCTTTCCAGAGCAACAAACGTGATCCGTTAATTTTTTCAAAATTTCGATCGAGGGAAACGAAAAAAAGGCTGGCTGGATTGGTTCAGCTCTTTGTAGGGTTTTTGTGAACTTATTGAACTGTAAAAGGCATACTGAACATTCTTATATATATATATATATATATATATATATATATATATATATATATATATATATATATATATATATATATATATAATCTGTTCCCATTTTACCTTTCGGTGTTTGGGTTTCAAATAAAATACAAACATTCTTGATATTCTCAATATGTTCGGTCCAGCGCTTGATCAAATTCATGTGACAGAGAAAAAAAATTTTTCGTCGAAAAAGCAATAAATTAATAGCCATTGTAGGGAATTCATTCAGGTTCTTGAAACCCTCCCTTAACTTTCTGTGTGATTATTGGTTGCTGAGATATCGATAGCCAAAAACAAAAGGATCCTTTTTCATTTGAAGGCCTATATCTCCATGAGGAGTGGACGTATCAAGGTCTTTAAAAAAGGAAATTAAAGCTTAATGAACGAAGTATCTGATAATTATGCAAAGCGATTAAGAAAAAAAATCAACTTGTGTAGACACAAAAATGAAACTCAAAAAACTTTGCCAATTTTTTTGTTGTTGGTTTTTCTAATATTACTCAAAAACTACTGACGCCACAAAATTTTGAAGTTCTTATCCAAAAGCAAGAAACCCGGAGCTACAATTTCCTTTTTTGTTATTTCTTGTTCGAACATTTCTCTCGAAGTTACGTTCTTTTGAAAATTGCCCAAAAATTTAGATTTTTCTTTTATCCTTTAATTTTTACCAGTAGTGTGGTTGACTTTCGGACCTCATGAACGAATTTCGTCGATTTCACAGCCATCTATAGAAGTTCTTAAGAAGGCTGTGCCGCCAAGTAGCCTAAATTAATATATGCTGTCGTTCTGACATTAATGAGATTTCATGTGTGCCATGTTTCATTGTAATTGGTGGACTATATATACAGTATGGAAAAAATCTTTGGATTGTGCCTTTCTGTAAGGTTGGTTAAATGGTTAAACTCTTGCAGGTGCAAATAGAGGCAGTCTTGTCTCTATGGGAAAGCCGACCAGCTCCACGTTGGCCAACTTAGCTGGTATTTTCAAAGAAAAAGACGAGCGAAGCGTTTCTCAAGTACCGGACGCTCAACCACAAACTGATGAGAGAAGAGCTGAGTGCGAGAGTCCTGAGAAAGATGCTATACAGAAAGTGATGGTAATCAAAGTAGACATTAAAATAAAGGCGTATAACATTGATGTCTTTAATTCAGATTACAGATCCAAACCTGGTGTACGACGGGATCAATCTTGGACGAAGGATAGATGTGTTGTGGCCCACAGAGTACATGCGAATAAGGGGTGGTAGATCCTATTGGAATAATTGGGTCCCAGAAACAGGCATGGAGGGATTTGTAAGTGGATAAAAGTTATAACTTGCATTCAGGCGCATTTGCATAAATTTCCCTTAAAATGATTACTCAACTAAGCATCTCTCAAAGTTAATGGTTGCGTTGCTTAAATTTATTGACAGTTTCATGACTGTCACTCAACAGAATCTCAAGTAAGAGACCCTCAAATATTTCTCTCCAGTGATTCCACTTTTTCATGTTCTGAAACTTCACCCTAGTTCAAGAAAGTCATTTCATTGGGTGTCTGGCTGCAGATGATAGTTGTCATTTCCTTAACCTAACTTTACTGTCATTTTGACGATTTCATGCATCAGTTAAAGTTAGATTGGTTTGTTAAAATTCCAATTTTTTAAGTTTATATATGGAGATGATTTCCTTTCATGAATGATCTGTAACGATCTTCGAACATCTGAATAAAATCATCGCTTTGTTAGCCGAACCTGGTTTGAAAAAACTCTTTCTACCCAGGGGAAATTTATTATTCATCGAAGGAATCTCTAAGGACAGTCGGTTTTCTTTTGATGCCAATAAATGTAAGACAGTTTGTTTTTCCAAACAGAACCTTTGGAAAAAAGACAGCTCATCCAATTTATTGAAATATGAATGTCTTTTATATATTCGCCTAGGAAATCCTACTTCCACAATGTCAACTACTTCCAAGTCGTCATGTAACGTGTGTAATGAATCCATCATCAAAATTTTTTTGTTATCAGACAAAGTTAATAGAAAACAACAAATTAATGTTCTGCAGTCAGTTCATGAGTTTGCAAATTATTTTAGGTCATAACCCTTACTCAAATATTTATGTGGTCATTACAGAAGCGCTTAAATTTGAGGTTAGCTTTAACCGTTAAAATGTCACTCAAATAGCTGGTGGAACCTAATTTGAGTTAAGGGTTCATTTTAAGGAGGGACGGGCCCAAGGGGGTCATGGGGGGATGATCCCCCCCCAATGTTGAACGAAGTTGGCAAATTTTCAAACCACTTGGAATATTTTCAAAGGAGTTGGAAAAAATTTTAAAAGGGTTGAAAAAATTTTGAAATAGTTGGAAAAATTTCCAAGCAGTTGGAAAAAAGCCAAAGCAGTTGGAAAATGTTCAAAGCAGTTGAAATACATAATTCCCAGAGAGTTATGAAATTCGAAGGAATCTTAATCAGAAAAAACAAGTTTGCAATCAGTACTTAACAATATATGTATAGCCGGCAATAAACGGTATTCAACCCAATATTTTTGCCATCAAGTGTTTGAAGAGATACGGCTTGAAGAAGTAGGTACTCAGTAGTTGTAAATTTTTCAGTTACGTCGCATGGACTGTGTCATGAAAAAACCATCTGGTATCATAAATTTAAGCTTTTTCTATCAGATAAGCAGAATCATAATTAGAGATTCAAAGTGAAGTATGAGTTATGTGGTCTGTGGTGCCTTATCAAAATTACTAAAAAAAATTCATGAACAGAAAATGCACAAAGAACAACAAGTGTGAGAGAGAATTATGGGTTGTGACCATAGAATATCGGAAGGCAATTCATTTGAATTATTTTTTTTAACTATAAAAACTGAAATTACCTAAGAAACACAAATCAAACACAACAAAAATTGTTCAAAATACTAAATATATCCTCAACTCCAAACGCTAATTGCAATAAACTCTGCAAAGAGTTCGAAATCGCCAACTCAAATTAGGAAATTATGTTCAAAATTGTTTCTTCAATATGAATGATTTAGGTCGAAACCGTTTCCCTACTAAATTGGGAATCTGTTTTTTTTTTTTGAGTATCTTAATTTATGATGTTCTCAACTTTGACACACATTTTCTGTTTTATTCCTTAGTCATGTTGCTTTTCTTCATTTCATGGAATCTGTAAGCAAGGGGAAGGCTCATTTTTTATGAAACGAAATATATTATCTAAACATTTTGTTCCTCTTATTCTGTGAAATGGGCCCATGTTAGGATGAGCAGTTTCAATATTAAAAATCTCCTCAAAGTGGTAAGTAATTTACTTTGATTTTTCATCTACCCAACATTCAATCATGTATATTTCTTTATTTTATGGAATCTGCTTTTTTTGTGAAAAATATCTTGTTTTATGATGCTTGAAAATTTGAGATACACTAGAGAATGAAGCTGAATTAAATCAAAGAATGAAACAAAAAGTGTGTCTCAAAGTATTTCTCACAAAAAAAATGATTCCATAAAATAAAAAAACTCACATAATTGAATATTGGGTAATTGGAAAAATCTCCACTTTGATGAGATTCATCGTATTGAAACTGCTCATTCCGAATATACTCCTTTCACAGATTAAGAAGAATAGATTTTTCAGAAAAATTTTTTATCTGATGAAAATGAGCCTTGCCTTCGCCCCCAGATTCCATGAAATAAAGAAAAGCTTCAAAACTGAAGAAACAAACAAGTAGTGTTTCTCAAAGTTTCAAGTAACATCAAGATACTCTTCACGAAAAAAACATACTCCATAAAATATACTTTATTGAATGTTCGGTAGATGGAAAAAAAAGTTAATTACTCCTCACTCTATTGAAATTAATCACTTTGAATTTTTTCACCGAAACAAATATCATACCATATTATGTAAAACGGTTTTCTGTTAATTCAATGTACAGTTGGAAATTTTTCGATGAATTCCCCCCCCCAAAAATTTGTCTTCGGCCCGTCCCTGATTTTAAGGGAAATTTAAAATTGAGTGAGTTTGGTGCAAACGGCCCTAGTAGTTGCTAGTTTAAAAGGGGTTACAGTCCACTGCGACCTGATGGTCTATTGTGCCCCCTGACAATGCTTTACAGCTCGCCTTCCAGTCCCAGAGATCTTATGAAATCCAATATCTCGGAAGGTTTCAGTGAGGCTAATTCCTCACTCCTACAGGTCTCTTGACCAAAGCATTGTTTCCTTTGGCTTACAATGCCAAAGCATTCTGTGACTAGATGAATAGTAGTTTCTTCCTCCTCCCCACAGAATCTACACTCGTCAGTGTCCAATACGCCCATTCGCAGCAAGTGCTTTCTGAGGCGACAATGCCCTGTAAGAAAGCCAGTGTGGAGGTGTAGTTGGTTCTTACCGAGATCCAAATATCTTTTGGATCTTGCAGTTTCAAAATTCCGGAGGAACTTTTTGGAGTGATCCAACCCTGGGAGATTCTGCCAGAGTGTTTCTCTTTCAGTTTTCTCCTTCTCCAGAAACTCTTTCTTATAGGTACATTTTCCTATACCACAGAAAGGTTTTGGGCCAGTGAGTGGTTTCCGAGCACCCTCTCTGGCAAGTTTGTTGGCCTATTCATTACCTGTGATTCCCGAATAACCAGGAACCCAGATTAAAGAGACCTTATTTTTCTTGCCTACCTCATTGAGTTTGCTCCGGCATTCCCATGTTGACTTTGAGTCGATGACATAGGAATTCAGTGCTTTAAAAGCAGCTTGACTATCAGAGTGAATAGCTATGTCGCAATTCTGATAGTTTCTCTCTAGGTTAATATCTAGACATCTTTCGATTGGTAATATTTCTGCTTGAAGAACACTCACACAGGAACCTAACGACAGTGCACACTTGGCTTTGGCCCCGTGAACCCCAGCGCCAGCTCCCGTGTTGGTTTTAGAACCATCTGTATACCATTTAACAGTATTTTCTTTGAAATTTTGGTCGGTGTATTCCCGCTCCCTTTCCCCTTTTTTGCAATGCATCGTACTGAAGTTTTTCTCAGTACTCACTTTCTTGACCATTACATCACTAGAAAGGTTCGCAGATGAGATGTAGTTACTCAGGGAGCTCCAGACTCTCTGTCCCCTAATTCTCTCATTACCTGCGCCTTCTCTAGATATTCTGAGGATGGCTTCATGGGCCATCCTGTCAATCACCAGATGTAGGGGTGTGAGATCTGTTATGACCTCTTCGCCTTTCACTAATAAACAGCCCTAAGTAGCCTATACTTTTTCAGGTCGTCCATAAGTGGACACCGAATCATAGGGACGCTAGCAGAAGATCGCACGTTGACAGGACGATACTTCTTGTTCAAATCGAGGACAAGTTCATTCCAATAGCCGAGCAAGGTGTTAAAGAGGTGGAACCCTAGCACAAACACTCCGCTCTATCCCAACCGCATTCGGATTATCAAAATTAGGAGAGAAGACTGATACTTTAATACAAGTAGGTCATGAAATCATTTATATAATAATCAAAACTCTTACACTATTTTGTCCACTTTGTATGTATGTGTTTTATACTGAGAATGTCTGGTATTAAGGTACCAAACTTTGTTGATCGATTTAAAAGAAATGCGCTTTCAGCTTTGGTCTCTAAAATTTGGAAATTGTATTCAAACAAGGGAGCTCTCTATGTATGGCAATTTTACTTTTGAATGAAGCATAATTTCTGTGATTTATATATTTTTATTAGTGTTCATTTGAGGCAAAGGGGATTTGCTATCCTTCAATGCATTTAAGAATGTAGAATTTTTTTTACAAAGAACCATAGAAAATACGCTCTTAGAAAATTTTGTACATAAAAAAATTGATGAAAGAAAAACTTATTGAAACTTGCAAAATACCTCATAGTTTTTTCGGCTAGCCCCAACTTAGTATTTTATGAAATTGAATATAAATTGAAGACTAAAATAGCAAATTATTTGCGAGTCCGATTCTTATATACACCAAGTAAAAATTAAGCAAGTTGCCTTAAGAATATAGACTGATTTTAGGTGGTTTAAGTTCAAACCCAAATCTTCTTGTTTTCCTAAAGCTGCAGATCTTGATGTGGCCAGATTTTAAATGTTTTCCTGTTTTATATCAGACATTTAAACAAAGATTATTAAATCCTATCCATGTAAAATAATGTACCTATTTAAAATCGTGAAACTTGTTGAAGTTATGTATGTAGATATATTTTATATATTAGGCGTTTTAATGTAAATTATAGTTGTGTCAATTTTGGCCTAAGTTATACTTGTTGGTGAATCTTATGAGAATGGAAACAATAAATTTTTAAGAACTGTTTTTCTGTTTGTATTCCTCTTCGTTACGAGAATTGAATATGATCAAGAACTGCTACGGATTTTTCATATTCATAAAGATTAATTATTTCCACATAACTTCGTTGTATATGTTGTATCAAATTTATACCTATTTGTTAATAAAAGTTATATGCACTACACAGTATTGGCCTCGAACTTTCCATCCTATGATCCCAATCCAAAGACAGTAAGGCACTGTTTCTAAACTGTGGTGAAGGTACAGAATAGACTTATGACCTTGAGATTCGCACCATGTTGCCAAATGGAACAACTAATCAAGTATTTGAAGATTGTCATAGAATTCAATAATAACATTTTCATTGTATTATTGGCATTTTATACATTCAATTCTTAGGAATAAGGACTGTAGTCGAATGCAGTGTTGCAGTGAAATTATGGCACCGAGTTGCCAAAAGTATCTGATTTTCCGGAAAATTATGTTACAACAACAGATACCTTCAGTAACATAATGAGGTGGAAAATTGAGTTATAGGTGATGTGCAGTCTCAGACTGTAATCCATTCATATTGAAATATCGTTCATAAAATTAATTTTTAAATGGCGATGTCTGATATATGAGCAGCGCGTTTAGTTAGGTCTACCCATATTCAGACAAATTAGTTCATGATTCACTGAACATAAAAAAATAAATGAAAATTGAAAAAAATAAATGAAAATTGAAAAAAATAAATGAAAATTGAAACAGAAAAAACTAAAACAAATTAATATGCAATAAAAAGTATAAAAAAAAAACATGTTCTTTCCTCGCAAAAAAAAATTCTTCTAAATAATGATAATGATGGTTATTAATTGTTTCAACTACATACTACGAATATAACTCTGACTTTGGGAAACTGTGGAGTTATACATAAAAAGGACAACTGTGTACAGTTTTTTTTTTTAAATCAATTGAAAATTTAATTAAAATGAAATGAAAAATATTAGATTTCTTAAAAGTCAATCAAATTTTTTCATTAGCCAATGTAAAATATGTAAAAACTCTTCTGCGGCTTTCACAAAAATAATATTAAGGAGTTCTGTCAGTTAAACTGAAATGAAATATACGAATATGGCTCTAGAATATTTTTAGGAAAGACACAAGATTCAGGATTGGAATTCTAAAGGTGAGCTTCAAGTAAGAAGACGACTTCTCGTATATTTTGAGAGGTTTTAGGCCTTCCGGTTTTTCCGGAAGTGACATCAACTTTCGTTTTTCAAATGGGAAAACCCATTTTTCATTGCATAAATAGATTCTCCATTGAGTTCTGAGTCTTTTTGATTCCAAAAGTTTGAATTTTCCCTAGAAAATTCTCTTTAAGTGAGGAAATACGAAAAAAAATCCCAAAATTGAACTCTGTTGAAGTACAGACAACTTCGAGATTTTTTCATTGAACATTCTCATTTTTGAGAATCTCCGAGAAGTAAGGCTGATGCTTCTTTTCCGAAGCGTGATTTTCAGAATGTGATACAGGAGGTCACAAACTTTTTGTCAAAGTTAGAAGTGACGAAACATCAAAAAATCGTTTTTTCAAATTGGAACCCCATTTTTTCGAAGCATTTTCGAAATCTTCCTCAAAAAATAATAGGAACAAGTCTCTTATCCCAAAATGAATATTTTTTGATATATTCAAGAAATACGATTTTGTCTTCAATTTTCAATCTCATTCCGAATGTGTTTTTTTTACTGAAAAATAATTAGCGGTCAAGTGAAATTCTTGGAAATCTCTGTGTTATCGAGAAAATATTTTCTTATAGTTCAGTTTTTCAATTATCGTCTGGAATGCGAGAGCAATCTGGTACAGACATTTGATTTAAAAACGCAGATCTATTTTTTTTTATTATGAGCATTACAAAAGAATTGACCTTTTTCGAAAATTTGACTTTTTTAAGATTTTTCAAATTTGTTATAAGGGCTCAGTAAAATTGGGCTCATACATTGTAATAATATCCAAAATATTCAGGGTGGCTCATTTGAGTTTTTGCGAAAACGGTTCATTAAAATTCGGTTTTTTTGCACCGTTGTATATAGATATTTAAAATGAAGTATCACTCAACACCTCTTCCCTATTCAATTTTTTGACCGAACTCGGCTGACACCGACTCAATAAATAACTTAAGGTGAGTCAAAAACGCGTGACGAATTTTTCTGGGGGTGAAAGTACATTGAAAAATTAGTATAGTTTGATAAATAAACTCATGTCCCAAAATGCACATTAGGCGATATACAGGGTGGCCATTTGAAAACGAAACAGACGAAATAAATTTTTTCGATAGAAATGCTCGGACAGGTCGATTTCTGTTTCGAGGGGGACAACTTAAGATGTAGGTTACGGACGCATAGCGCTTCAACCCTTGCTACTACAACCCTCACCCCCAATTTTTGAATAGGGAAGAAGGGGTGAGTGATACCTCATTTTTAAGGTATTTTTATGCTGATTTCAGCACAGTAATTGTTTTTTCATTTTATGCATTAGTTCTCGAAATACAGGGTGGCCATTTGAAAACGAAACAGACGAGATTACAGACGAAATAAATATTTTCGATAGAAATGCTCGGACAGGTCGATTTCTGTTTCGAGGGGGACAACTTAAGATGTAGGTTACGGACGCATAGCGCTTCAACCCTTGCTACTACAACCCTCACCCCCAATTTTTGAATAGGGAAGATGGGGTGAGTGATACCTCATTTGAAAGGTATTTTCATACTGCACAGTAGTTGTTTTTTCATTTTATGCATTAGTTCTCGAAATATTCTTGATTAAGCATTTGAAAATGAAGTGGTGTTTTCATGGCACTTGTAGTGTTTTTTTGTGAAAAACCTTTCAAATAAGGTATCATTCACCCCATCTTCCCTATTCAAAAATTGGGGGTGAGGGTTGTAGTAGCAAGGGTTGAAGCGCTATGCGTCCGTAACCTACATCTTAAGTTGTCCTCCTCGAAACAGAAATCGACCTGTCCGAGCATTTCTATCGAAAAAATTTATTTCGTCTGTAATCTCGTCTGTTTCATTTTCAAATGGCCACCCTGTATTTCGAGAACTAATGCATAAAATGAAAAAACAATTACTGTGCTGAAATCAGTATAAAAATACCTTTCAAATGAGGAATCACTCACCCCATCTTCCCTATTCAAAAATTGGGGGTGAGGGTTGTAGTAGCAAGGGTTGAAGCGCTATGCGTCCGTAACCTACATCTTAAGTTGTCCCCCTCGAAACAGAAATCGACCTGTCCGACCATTTCTATCGAAAAAATTTATTTCGTCTGTAATCTCGTCTGTTTCGTTTTCAAATGGCCACCCTGTATATCCTTCCAAAGTTAATAAAATTAAAAGAGATTTCTCCGCATAACTTCTAAACGTTGTATGCTATACCAGAATGAATTTTTGTGCATAAATGTATGTTGTCCAAACTCAAAATACACTTTATTGCACTTCTACATTTCTGCTATTATCATAAAAGGGTGTTTTTAAAGATGGAGTCATGATGTTTCTGAGACAAATTCTTCGTTGTATTCGTTTTTGTAAATAAAATTGGAGCATTCGATGGAGCTATGATAATTACATGAAAAAGTTACTAAATTACGATACTTTGGGTTGAATAAAAGTTGCGCTGTTATCATATCCTGAGTTTACACAAATACATTTTTTTTTCTTTCGGAAGAAAGGTCTGAAATTTTTTCGTGAAATATTCAGGGGTGAACGGGAAGAGTGGTTGAATTTCACTCTTGAATGATTAAAATCTTAATATATAAAACTAAGTCGGCCATATTGTTAGTTACACCATTTATAACTCAAGATAGAGTTAGTCATGATAGATTTCTTGTTGGATTCTTCTACGGCGGGGTTGACAAAAATACCATAAAACCCAGAAAAATTTGATGAAAGGGAAAAAAAATTGGAAATAATTCTCTTTCTTGCGAATAACGTCAGTAGGTGTAGCTACGGTTAATAGCGTTTTCGTGAAAGTATTATATTTGATATCAATTCGGTGAACTACATTTTCCAATAATTTTAACGCATCTGAGTCCATGTGTTATTATTACATCTATCTTTCTTCCGAACACTACGGAAAATTTTATGATGAAATGTTTTGAACAAATCCCCATTCTACTATTATCGGCAATGTGAACAATTACTGTGTATTTTGAGTTGCATAGACGTGCCGATTCACAATGGACAATCAGCAATCTGCCCTATTTATTCTCGGGAAAAAAAAAACTAAAAATGTTGTTCATCACAAATGAAGGAATTGTAAAATATAAAAAAAAGTTACCCCTTCACCCTTTAAATAAAGAGAATTCACTTGATGTATGATTAACAATGTAGGTGATTGTTTATATTTTACTCAATAGCTATCTCAGTTAATATCGGTCGTACAAAAACGTTTGAATGTGCAAATTTGAAGTATTCTTCATGGGCATTCAGAATGCAATACTAAGAAATTCATATAAAGGCATCGAAAACCTGAAAATTTGTTGTGAACTATTGTTTTTTGAATGGTACACCCTGCATTCAATTTTTCTAATTGGTAGAGAGCTCTTTCTTCTGATTTCAAATATATTTTATTGAGGTTTTATTGTTTGAAAAATATAGGTTTTTTCGTCTTAATCTGAGGCAGCAGTTTAACGCCACTCGATAATGCTGTGATTTCTTTATATCAAAGTTCTATTCTAGGGCCCCCTGATAGTCCCTACTTAACCTCCTTGGACACTTTTTCATGGGGATATTTGAAATATAAAGTGTACATGGCCCCTACGCAAAATTAGATTAATTTCAGAAAAGAGGAAGAAATAGTTGAAAACCTCAATATATTCATTCCATAAATGGTAAGGAAAACCCTTAAAAAATAAATTAAAAAATATCGACTGTGTATAGACGTATATGGGGGTCACTTAATTCAACTTTTAGTTAATATATAAATAAAATAAATATCAGATGTTTCTTTATCCACGGTTCCTTTGATATGAAGAAATCGCATCGTTATCGTGTGGCATTCCACAGCTGCCTTAGATTCAGAAGAAACTATCTATATTTTTCAAAAACCGAAATTAAATCCAATAAAGTATATAAATTTGAAATCAGAAGAAAGAGCTCTAGCGATTAGAAAAATGAAAAACAGGTTGTACCATTCAAAAAACAATAGATCATTAACAATTTTCAGGTTTTCGATGCCTTTATGAATTTCCTAGTACTGAATTCTGAATGCCCATAAAAAATACATCAAAATTGCCCATTCAAACGTTTTTGTACGACCAATATTAACTGAGATAGCTATTGAGTAGAATATAAACAATCACCCGCCTGTACATACCTATTTCAATGCAATTAAATTTTCTGTATATTTTGTACTTTTGTATTTTCCTTGTATTTCATCTAATATATTTCCTTCTCGAAAAAACCAATGGTTGGTACAACTTTATTAATCTCCAATGCGAAACAAAGTTCGCCGGGTCAGCTAGCTTATCTAATTGCCAATTGCCACAATTGGTCCCACCACCAGTTCCCTTACGATCTTTAGTTTCTGGGATAAGAAATGATTCTAAACACTTCTTGGCCAACATTAAAAAATATAACAGCTTCCAGACGACATCGTTTGGCGCAACACATATTGTAAAGGACAATTTTATGTCCACTTTCATGGTATTGTACCATAATTGTTTATTGTAATAATAAAGTTGCTTTTTTATTTATCGATTGAGGCAGTATGAAGTTTGACAGGGTCAGCTAGTATAATAATATACATAATGAGTCTCCTCTGAACACTCTTCTAAAACGCAATCACAAGATCAGATATATCACGATAAAATCATCTAATACTTTTTCCCCTTCAAAAATAACCAATGGGTCCAACCACCATCCAGTTTTCCCATCACGTAGTGTAACCAAGACTCATCTGAACAATCTGATTGATGAAAGCACTCGAAGTAATCAGTAATCACCACAAAGAACGCCGGAGACCATTTAAGTAATTTGTAGGCGGTTTCACGCACAGACGGATGCAAGCTTAACTATCTCCTAATCGCGAAGCCAAATTAAATTGTCGGTGTTAAATATCATAGGGGCACGTGCGAGGCACGAGTCAGCTACCCCCCGCTGGTTTACCCCACTGAGTAAACATGTCCAGGGTTCCGGTCTGTTTAATCAAGTGGCCTACCACTCTCGGTAGCTTATTCATTTTTGCAGGTTGCTCGATGGCCAATCCGAGCCAGTGACGGATTTATCGAGGGGATAATGATCCAAATGTTTACGTTAGGTACGTGAATGTTTCAAAGAGAAGAAACACTTTTATTTATTTATTTGAATTTTGAAAACATTTCACGGTATTCATATTTTGGAGAAAGGTGGGACGAATGAAAATTGATCGAATCGATTGAAATGTATTTTAGGAGGATTTTGCCTTGTTTGATCTTAATTGAGACATTTTTAATTAAAAGAATTGATTCTACGTAAATTGTTACAATTGTTCAAGAGGAAAAAATTGTTGGTTATAAGAATGAACATGAACAAGCCATAAAACTTCGAACTATGAAAACCAAAAGGTTATGATAACTAACAAATGAGAAAAGACGCTGTCATTTGAATTTCGTTCCGGTCCAATTTTCGTCTTGGGTTTTTAACTGCTTAATATGTTTGTCGAGAGTCCAATTATTAGTAAAAGTGACGATTGGGTTGTTCTTCTGGATATCGAAGAGTCTGCAAGAAGAGCAAATCTGGAACTCCTACCTAAAAAATCTGTTCAGCAGTACGATATTGCATTAACACACCTGGCCTGGTGTAAATTGAAAAATATAGAAGGGAACTTCAGTGAAACTGTTTTCCTGGCATACTTAGAAGAAAAAAACAAAAATATGGAGTTCATCAACTTTGAGGAGCAAATTTTCAATGATGTTAGTAAATATTTTAAGACAATAGCATATCTAGAGGAATATCGTCCCAAGAAATCGAAAATTCTCACTCGTGAACGAGTTGAAAAGTTTATAAAGGAGGCACCAGATTAGAATTCCTTGATGGTTAAGGTTGCAACTATTTTCGGATTATTTGGAGCCTGTCGTCGTGAAGAATTGTGTAATTTATCAGTGGAAGACATCGAAATTACAAATAAATCATTGGTTATACAAGTTCCAAATACGAAAACGAAAGTCAGTCGTTCTTTCAGTATTATTGGGAAGTATGTAGACTATTTTCATAAGTACTCTGCACTGCGCCCTTCTGTCATCAAACATCGTCGTTTTTTCCTGAAATACATGAATAATAAATGCACTGCCAATCCAGTTGGTATTAATACATTTGGGAAAATTCCATCTATTGTTGCCGAATTCCTCAAACTGCCAGAACCAAAGCAATATACAGGACACTGTTTTCGAAGATCCTCCGCTTCATTGCTAGCAGAATCAGGAGCAAATATGACGGATATAAAAAAGCATGGTTGATGGAAGTCTACGACGGTAGCCGAGGGCTATGTTGATCATTCCATTGCATATAGAAATGTCATTGCTGAAGAAATTCTCTCAACCTCAACAGATTTTAGATCATCATCATCCAATATTGTACTTCCGGTTTCTACAACTACTGATGGTGCTGAGGATTCTAATAATGTGTTGCGAAGCTCCCTAACGTTACAGAGCATTAATGTTAGTAATTGTTCTAGTTTTACGATTAATATTCATAAGTAATGATTGTTAAATATTGATAATAAAAATTTGCAATTGCTGTATTATCCTCATTTGATTTCATCATAAGAAAATGGAGTGCTAAAAATATTTTTAACTTGGGCTGAAGAACTTAGGTCAATGGCCTTAAATACAGTTATTTATTAATTTATTTTTATTTTCAACACTAATGTTAAAAATATGTTTAACACACTTCCACTTAAACAATCAATTTTAACATTGTTTGCTGATATTAAAAGTGTCACTAATGGCAGTTGTACAAAAAGGCATTATTATGTTCACCATTAGGTATACGAATAAGTGATTTTTATTTTTAGCTAGTTTATACCAATTAATTGAAAAATTTAAAATAAAATTATCCTTACTCAGGTCTCTACTTGTAGACTTGTAGGTAATAATTCATCAAATTGATATTATTTGGCTAGGTTGCTAGAGATAGTTTAAGAAAAAAATCAAATTCCTTATGGTTGCCTCAATTGGCTCAGGAACTTTAAGAATAATAATAATAGGAATAGCAAATTTGAAAGATTTTTCAATTTATCATCACACCAATCTGGAGCGTACAACAGACAAATCGTATTTTCGCACCATAAAGGCAAATTCAGTTGAAGTCAAAATAGTTAAATACTATATTAAAAAAAATTCTATTATTCTACTTCTTGTTTGTTTGTGGAGTAATAATTTATTGCGGATATTTGAATACATTGCAATTATTTATGACATTCCCTTTACGTTTCGAGGGTATTAATTGAAACATTGAGAAAAGTGTAATACTAAACAACCCCCTCACTTTCCTATTCACTGAATACCTGTCCCACCCACCCCTCGAAGAAGCCACTGCATGTATCAACCGACGAACCTACTCTTCACACCTGTGTTTGAACTTCAGATTTGCGGCCCACATCACTGATCTAGTATTTATTAATCATACCGTTCAGAGGAGGCTTCCATCCCTTGGACACTCGTCAGTTTGCGGTGCTCGCTTATCTGATTCTGTTTGAAATTCGATACAATGTAATTGTGATCCGCCGTTCAATGGATCGGAAGCAGCAAACAAAAATCATTATGTCATGGAGTCGTCGGTGTATCTTTACAGGGGTGCAGATAACCCGGTTTGGTCATGGGAAATTGATTTTCCGATTTCCCTTTGGTGTTTCCTTTTGACTGTATTACTCCTTTTGTTTTCAGGGAGGAAGTTCCCATAGCGATAAGGGATGCAAGACCACAAAACCAAAGAGTTTTTCAGCGATAAATATACAGTTCCATAAAAGTTGAGGATGCTCAGAAATTTTGGGACTGTTTCAAAAAAGTTCTCCTCATAATTTTTTTTAAATACTAGCTGACCCGGCAGACTTCGTCCTGCCTCAATCGATAAATAAAATAGCAACTTCAATATTATAATAAACTATTATGGTATAATACCTTGAAAGTGGACATAAAATTGTCCTGTACCATTAGTCCAGTCAATGAGGGCGAAAATTAGGCATTACCTCCGAATTCTATCAAGATGCTTCGATTTTGATAAAATTTTGGATATGAGTTATACTTGTCTCCTACTCCTACCCTCTTCCGATTTATGCTCATTATTTTTAAGGGGTGAAAACAACCCCTTTATCCAAAATTAAAAGAAACTTGTTTAATGAAGGTCTTCATATACTTCAAGACCGTATAAAACCACCACTTTTCAGCATAAAATGTGTAAAAATGGGTCTTTATTGATATAATTAATTAATTTCAAACAATTTTATAACAGTATTTTGGATCAATGTTAGTTTTAGTTATTTTTATTTTTCAACCCCTAAAAGAAACCTCTATCTGTTCAAAATAATAAAATGAAAATATCATTTAATTTCATTCATTCCTCACGTTATTTTCGTGAAATTAATACTTTTTCTGTTGCCACTGCCAATTATTTATTCATCTTCGCCAAAGATTGGACAAATATTTCAGCAGTTAACACCTGCAGATTCCCCACATGTAGCGTTACAAAAAAGACTCAGTTTTCTGCAGGTGCATGACGCATTGCATCCTTTTTTGCAGTTACAAAAAATCATTTTCAACAATTTTTGTGGTGCAGTTTTTTTTTGCATTTTTGTTGGCTGCAAATATCTGTTGGTACTATTCCAACCGCAATCAACTGAATTGAGAGCTTTATTACCTAGCTAAATTTGAAGTTGATGATTTTAGGCAAGCATTTATTTCAACGGCATATTTTTAGCACTAATGTTAGAAATATTTTTAGCACTCCATTTTCTTATGATGAAATCAGATGAGAAAAATTCAGCAATTGCAAATTTTTATTATCAATATTCAACAATCATTACTTATGAATATTAATAATAATGGTAAACCTAGAACAATCACTAACATTAATGCCCTGTGACGTTAGGGAGCTTCGCAATACATTTTTAGAATCCTCAGCACCATCAGTACTTGTAGAAACCGGAAGTACAATATTGGATGATGATGATCCAAAATCTGTTGAGGTTGGGAGAATTTTTTCAGCAATGACATTTCTATATGCAATGGAATGATCAACATAGCCCTCGACTACCGTCGTAGACTTCCATCCACCATGTTTTTTTATATCAGTAATATTTGCTCCTGATTCTGCTAGCAATCAAGCGGTGGATCTTCGAAAACAGTGTCCTGTATATTGCTTTGGTTCTGGCAGTTTGAGGAATTCGGCAACAATAGATGGAATTTTTCCAAATGTATTGATACTAACTGGATTGGCAGTGCATCTTTTATTCATGTATTTCAGGAAAAAACGACGATGTTTGATGACAGAAGGGCGCAGTGCAAAGTACTTATGAAAATATTCTACAGACTTCCCAATAATACTGAAAGAACGACTACTTTCGTTTTTGTTATGATTTATTTGTTATTTCGATGTTTTCCACTGATAAATTACACAATTCTTCACGCCGACAGGCTCCAAATAATCCGAAAATAGTTGCAACCATAACCATCAAGTATTTCTCATCTGTTACCTCCTTTATAAACCTTTCAACTTGTTCAAGAGTGAGAATTTTCAATTTTTTGGGACGATATCCTTTACTTTTCCGTTTTAAATATGCTATCACCTCAAAATATTTACTAACATCCACACGATTTTGAACAAGGGCGCCTGACTTTATCATCGAAAATTCGTTCCACAAAGTTGATGAACTCCATATTTTTTATTTTTCTTCCAAGTATGCCAGGAAAACAGTTTCTTTGAAATTAACTTCTACATTTCTCAATTTACACCAGGCCATTTTTTAGGTAGGAGTTCCAGATTTGCTCTTCTTGCAGAGGAACGACCAAATCGTCACTTTCATTAATATTCGGACTCTCGACAAACATATTAAGCCGTTAAAAACCCAAGACGAAAATTGGACAGGAACGAAATTCAAATGACAGCGTCTTTTCTCATTTGTTAGTAATCATAACGTTGGCAACGTTCGCCATTCACAACAACCTTTGGATCATTCGAATATTAAAATACATTTCGAAGTTTATTGTCATTGCAAATTCGCCCATTTCATTATCAAAATAGGGCAGTTGTACAAAAAACATTGTATTGTATTTGTGTTGAAAGTGATTTTATTTTGTTTGTGAAATTGTTCAATTCGCTCCGCCCTTTTCACAAACTTTTTCACTCACAAAATAAAACGTCACTTTTAACACTCATATCATAAATAAGTATTTTCATTTCTGACATAAAAATTTCAATGTTTCTTGAATGTCCTCGAATTGATAGTAGGAGATATGTTATGATTATCCAAAAAACCCTCGAGAACAGAGTAAGGTAAGACGTTGGGATAGCGTGCTTCTACACCCCTGCGTAGGAAGCCTTATTAAAGAATTCTGGAAACCTTACAAATCCTGATCAATAATTAACTTAACGACATGACTTTGCTTTGTGTAAAAATAGCTCATCAACCCCCACAGACCAACATGTCACGAGAAAGAACAACATCTGAAGGAACTGGTTCAACTAGAGAAAATAGTTAAATGTTGCCTATTATCGAAATGAATCCTTATACGTTATAAAAAACGTGATTTCAATTAACTAACAGATTCTTGAGGAAATAATTGCACCAAAATTTCAACGATGTTACCTTTCAGGATGTTGTTATTTTATTATGAACAGAAAGTTTATTTCAACTACTCTGAATATCTTTTCATTAATAAGTTAGCATACTCTTCATTATTTATGAAAATAAACAAATAGGAATATTCAAAAACGCTGCTTTGATTTCTTGACCCATTTTACCCTTATTGAATTATATGTTAGGTACTGAAGAAATAGTACACAGGATTGGGAAAAATATGGAATTAAGTAAAAATCACAATTGGAACCCCTGTATACACGAAGAATTATCGCACGTAATCAATTTCTTTTGAGTTTCTACAATTAAGGGTTTGAAAAGAAGTAAACTGCTCAACATGAGTTAGGGATATTGACTTAAATTGCAAAAAAATATAGTTTCAATGAGATTTTGTGATGAAAATTCATAATAATATGATTTCAAGTTGCAGGAAATAAAATTAATTTCATTGGTTAAGAAATATCGAGTAAAATAACGAAATTTTATTCCCAGAGAATTCAAGCATTTTAAGACTATCAATACAATGTATGGCCTCCACGGGCATCAATAACAGCTTGACATCTTCTTTGCATACTACACACGAGGTTGTTGAACATTTCTTGAGGAATTTGGTTCCATCAACAAGGCAGAAGCTCTCTCAGATCATTTAAAGATTCTGGGGTAGGTTAATGATTATCTAATCTTCTTTGGAGCATATCCCATGCATGTTCTATGCAATTCAAATCTGGTGAGTGCGGAAGTATTGGTAAATGTGGAATACCAAGCTCTTGGCGCGCATTCTCAACTATGGCTGCACGGTGCGGTCCATAGTGTTATCGTGTAGATATTGAAAAGTTTAACTAATAGCAGCGTGAAAATTTGGCAAAACATTGTCAACGACATGCTCCCTATAGAGTAAGGCAGTCATATTCCCAGGAAAATGTGTAGATACATTGAAACATATCCCAGCTCATACCATAACACTACCCCCTCAGAATGGATGGACCTCTTGGTCATAGCGACGATTACGAGGTATACGTGGGATTGTCCATACCCCTATTTTTCGAGAATCTGAAAATCGCCCATATCTGGATTCATCAGTGAAAAGGACCCTACGCCATTGATCGTTAGAATTGATATGTTGCCTTGCCCATTCCAGTCAATGCTTGCATTCACCGAACGTAACAGTTATGGAACTGTTGTGGAATCGTCCGTTGGCACATACGCTACAAACTCAACACGTTCCGGAGAAGCGGGCATTTTGGGAGCGCTTTCTGTTTATGCTAGGTAGCGGTAGCGGAGCGGTGGCAACATTCTTCGTTCGGTGAATGCAGGCTTTGACGCTTATGGTCACGTGTTGAAGGAACTCCAATGGACGTCTTGAACCTAGATTCACCCCTCTCAAATGTCGTCTGATGGTTTCGATGGAAACTTGGACCCCATCTCCATTTTGAAGAGTATTCCGTAGCATTCTAGGTACACGTAGATGTAGGCTTTCTTCTCGCCGAAACGGTGATGAAACGATCCTGAGCAGGTGTTGTTTTTCGTCGCCCACCAAGCCTTGGTCTTTCCAACACGGAACCTGTCTCCCTGAACCTATTCCAAAGTCGAGATATCACACTGACTTGGAGTCTTTCCGCTACAACAACCTGAGTTAGGCCATCCTGTAGCATTCCGATAGCAATATTAGCCTCAGCGTTTGTTAATTTACGTCTTGGAAATTTCAGAAAAATCGTTTCAAATCGTAGCCGTTGATAAACTGACTCCATTTCAAAATAAGAACATTCATGAAGCATATTTATGCAAAGAACCAAACTTCAAAAAAAAAGGCGACCAGATTGACGAAATGTGTCATACTGATTTTTATTGGATCGATTCAAGTTGTTATTGAGTTTTAAATGATTTAACAGCGATTTTCTCGAAGATTACATACTTTTCAAAACGATTGAATACGATATCCCTTACTCTTGTGGAGCAGTTTGTTACATGAAGCCTGAAATTAGAGGACAAATATCAGTTGACAAGTTTCAGATTGAAAAAAAAACTAAAATTCATAATTACAACTACTTCTATTACTATTAGTTCTTAAACTACCGTAAGAAGAATTAATTGATGTCCTTCACCTAATTTTTTTTTGAATGAATTTCATCGACTACCAGATTATGAATTATCAACAGACATGACCAACATTTTTCAAGATTTGCACAACAAAAATACAAATCAAAAACGGACAATTTCTTCTTGATCGGACAATCAAGATATAACGAATACAATTTTTCGAAATCCCTCTCACAATCACTTCGAAAAAAACCACTTTTCAAAAAAAAAATTTTCCCTTCTCAAAGCAATATTCTTATCAATTTTTATGTAGAAGAATGTCGATCAATAAGGTTGCCAAACAAAGAGAGCCGCCCTACCCATTCTAGGGGTGTCGACTGAGGGTTGAATTCAAGCTCCTCCCCTTGGACAGCCGATTGGTTAACCGAGTTTCTCTCATTGTTCGAACATGATGTTTTGATGGGGTTATTGAGTTTTTATTGTCATATGATACTTGATGGTTAAATCACGGCAATGTCCTTCTTTACAATGAAGATTTATATCACTTTATGAATTTTCGAAAATATAGTTGATTGAATGAATAGTTGAATATTACCCTTAGTATACAAGGTGTCCGGGGAATAACTGTTCATACTCTTACCAGAGAAAGAGTTGGACTGTGTGATTACTGATTGACTATAAAAAATTAATTTCTGGATTTCCCTAGAAAGCTACAGGGTGATTTTCCAACTGCATGGAAATACTTAGACCATCATAAAATACAAACTTATTGACGGATATTTTTGAAACTTTGGAGGTTATTGGCACATGCTAAAGTCGAGTCAGAAAGATATCAATTAATTCATTATTCCAGGACCTTACTTATTAATCTTCATTTAAACTGTTCAGGGTAAAACAAACACTTTGTATTTCGAATTACAAATAATTGATTCGCTTTTCAGAAAGAAGCTAAATTATGCTTCAATTTGTGATATCGCTTGTCCCATCAACAATTATTTTTATATGGATTTTTGAATTTGGATAAAGTTCGAAAAATTGAATTTATTCACCTAAAAAGGACTTAGTTATCTTGTGGAGGTCGAAAATAAAAAATAAATTTTCATAAAAAAGTTACTGAAGGTGAGGAAGACTATAATAATTTGTTGATATACTGGGTGGCCACCCCAGACGCGGATCTCATTGCGATGGAGTAAATGAAGGTATATTTCGAAAAAAAAATTGGTGAAGTGTATTGGGTATACATAAGCATATTTCAAAATTATTCGTATGTATACCTGGTGTTGGACAACAAAGATATCTACCAAAGTGACACTTCTTCCAATGTAAAAACCTCTAACTGAATCAGTAAATCGAGGGGTAGCTCCAGATTTCAACCCGTAGGATTATTTCTTATGGGGAAAATTGAAGGATATGGTATATTCTGAAGAAATCCAGTCAAGAGAACAGCTGATGAAAAGAGTTATCAACTGTTGCGATATTTTAAGCAATAATGGCGATATGATTCGCAAGGCTCTATCCAATTTGAACATTCGGCAAGAGAAATGTATACCTACGAGCTAATGGTTTTCATTTCGAACCACTTCTGAAATAACGTTGAGACACCAATTCATTCGTTCCTATTTTCATTTTTATTTGGTTCTCTTTACTGTATTTTAGTTTCTTTCATTTGTTATTGTTTCGTTATGAAATGTGCTCATTAAAGCTCTGAACTTTTTTGGAAATTTTCTACTAATACTTTCGCATTTTATATTCAAACATGAGATTTTCAGTTCACTTCATAGTGAAAAATTCAATTTTTCGAACCTTATCCAAATTCAAAAATTCATAAAAAAATAATTGTTGATGTGACAACTTGAAGCGATATTACAATTTGAAGCATAATTTAGCTTCTTTCTTAAAAGCGAATCAATTATTTCTAATTCGAAATATGAATTGTTTGTTTTACCCTGAACACTTTAAATGAAGATTAATGAGTCCGGCCCTGGAATAAAGAAATAATTGATATCTTTCTGACTCGACCTTAGCATGTGCCAATGACCTCCTAAGTTTCAATAATACCCGTCAATAAGTTTGGATTTTATGATGGTCTAAGTATTTCCATGAAGTTGGAAAATCCCCTGTAGCTTTCTAGGGAAATCCAGAAGTTAATTTTTTATAGTCAATCAGTAATCACCTAGTCCAACTCAATCTCTGGTAAGAGTATATACAGTTATTCCTAGGACACCCTGTAGTATTATCTATATCTATTATGATTTTATCAATATAATATTAATAATAATAATAGTACTTTACTTGCAATTTGAATACAACTTAAAGACGATAATACAGATACAGATTCTCTTTTACAAGAAAAGTGTGAACCACAAAGCCAGAAGACTGTGGTGTAAATTATAATAACTGTGAACAGCTTTGGAGAGTCACAGAGAATACACTAGCAACAAAAAATTAAAAAACTATGAAAGAAGAGTACAACATTTCGGAGGAAAGTGTTGCATAATCAAAATTTTTTTATGAAGTTGTAATTCCGCCAGAGGCGTAGATTTAAAAGTCAATTGAACCTGTCGTACGTCACTGGTAGTAGCCGGAACGGAAACGTTTGTTTGATATCGTTTCGAGGGATATACAGAGTGAGTCAAAAATGTGTACCGGGCTTTCTGGGGATGATAATTGATAGTATATTAAAAAGTATATTTGATCAAAATATTGTCACGATTCTACGAAGTTGAATGAAAACTAGTAATTGTCTGACGAAGGAGTCTGATTTAGACTCCGAAACGTTTCGCTTCAGAGTTCAAAGTGTTTACTTTTTGTTCATTGTTAGGCAACAATTTCTTCTCGTAAAGTTTTGGCCCCTGACAAATTAGTGCTCAAATTTTTACGCAGGGGCCTTTCTTATATTATTCAAAAATTTTTTCTTATTGTTTCTTGTTTCAAAGACTATGAGAGAAAACCCAAATTAAGTTTTCAGGAAAATGCAAAGACCTCCCAGACAATATTTCAATAGTAATCTTTTTAATCAAACAATAATTACATTATTTCATCATTCTCTACTCGAATTGTTTTTTCAAGATAAATTATTATGAAAAAATCTCAAGAATTTCGGTAATTAAAAAATAATTGAATTTAAAAAAATGAGAGACCATTTCTGCTTCACCTCCACTGAAGCTATGGACACATTTAAATTTTCATTATCCCCAGAAAAATATTCATTGAATAAAGTTAAAGTTGAGAGCCCTAAGCTGCCCACGGTACTCGTTGAGCGAAAGTCTGAGCGACAGAATTTTTTTTTCTGCAGAGCCACAACGTATTAAAAAACAATTTTCTTGAAAACTTTTCGAATTATCCGGTAACAACACCGAGAAAAAATAATTAGTTTAGGGTACAAAAACCTTGTTCCCTAAATTTTTTCTAAATTTCAATCGGACAAAGAAAACCGCTGAACCAATCGATCTACCGATTCAGGGGGGACTTTGGGGAACATCCAATGTCATCGACTCAAAGTCAACATGGTGATGAAAGAGCAAACTCAATGAGATAAGCAAGAAAAATAAGGTCTCTTTCTCTTTAATCTGGGTTCCTGGTCATTCGGGAATCACAGGTAACGAAGACGCCAACAAACTTGCCAGAGAGGGTGCTCGGAAACCACTCACTGGCCCAGAACCATTCTGCGGTATAGGAAAATGTACTTATAAGAAAGAGTTCCTGGATAAGAGAAAACTGAAAGAAACACTCTGGCAGAATTTCCCAGGGTTGGATCACTCCGAAAAGTTAATTCGGAATTTTGAAACTGCAAGATTCAAAAGATATTTTGATCTCAGTAAGAACCAACTATACCTCCTCACTGGCTTTCTTACATGGCATTGTCGCCTCAGAAAGCACTTGCTGAGAATAGGCATATCGGACAATGACGAGTGTAGATTCTGTGGGGAGGAGGAAGAAACTCCTATTCACCTAGTCACAGAATGCTTTGGCATTGTAAGCCAAAGGAAACAATGCTTTGGTCAAGAGACCTGTAGGAGTGAGGAATTAGCCTCACTGAAGCCTTCCGAGATATTGGATTTCATATGTGTCCTTTTGCATCGATCTAGCTCGAAGAAATTTTTCCATGCGCGTAGAACAAAAATAAAAATTTGAAAAATTTCGAAAATTTTTTCTTCCTGATTTATCCGAAGATTGCATGGCTACCGGTACTCCGAAAAATTACTAACCAATAAATCAAGAAACTAGAGTCTTCAGGCTTCAAAAGTAAGTTTTTTCATTTCCCATACGATCATTTTTCACTGAGATACAACCTGTTGAAAATCACCAAAAAATTTTGAACATTTTTCTGTTAGTACTGTTACACCCTGTATTGAATGTCTCGGCCGCTAAAAACGGACTATCAGCAGAGAAAAGACTACAGGGTGGTGTTGATTACCTGTGAGCCGGCCGCATCTGGTGAACGAAGGGTAAAATGGTGGGATCCCATCATCCGGTTTGTTCCGATCGCCCGGAATTGGGTAACCGGAGTCGCTCAAATCAACTGGACTTCCTTTTGTGAAGGGTTTTTCACAGGTATTCCACTTGATATGATATGGGACGCCACCTCACATGGGAATTTATTGGTCCTGTTTTTACCGCACGTATCGGTTCTTGTTTTAACACTTGCCGAACTCATTTGAGAATCGTTTTCCTTCGATAAGAAAAATAATATTAATAACTAGCTGGCCAAGGGCGGATATAGCTTTTTTTCTTGGGAGGGGTAATAACCATTGAGAACGAATAACTAGAGAATTCCGGTTTTTTTGAACTTGAAAGGTATTTGCTTACCACATATTTAGGAAATTTTCATTGCTAAAACTCTTCGCGAAACAATTGAAGGAACAGAAAAGGTTTCAAAGCTTTTTTTAAAACAGTTTGTATTTCAGTGACGAGTGGTCGAATAAAAAACCAACTTCTGAAGCTTGAAGAAGTTTCTGAAATCATTGATCAACCATTTTTCAGAGTACCGGTGGCCATGCAATCATCGGATAAAGCACGAAGAAAAAACTTTTGAAAATTTTTCGAATTTTAATTTTTTGATCTACGCTCACGGAGAATTTTTTCTAGGTAGACCAATGCAAATGTCGCATAACCTGTTCATTCAGCTCTAATTTGCTTTTTAGAACTCTCAGGATATTCACTCAAAAGCCGATATCTTCGGAAATACTGCTCACCTAGCGAGGCGAAAGGCGATTTCTTTTTCTAAAGAAAATTTTCCAGAAAAATCTGTTTTGTTCAATCACATAAACGTGTCATTTTGCCACGCTTAGGATATAAAAAAATTTGGCAGCCTGATGTCCCCCCTCAAATCGGTAGATCGATCGGTTTTCTTGATCCGATTGATTGAACATTTGAAAAAATTGGGAAAACAAGGTTTTTTTTCCTTGAACTTGACCTAATTTTTTCAAATCGGTTTTTTTTTACTTAATGAGTCGAGAGGTTCTCAAGAAAACTGTTTTTTGAAAGTGGTGTCAGGTGTCGGAAAACGAAAAAAGTTAAGGGTTTCAATTTAAAATTCATTCCATTATTTTTTTGTGAGAAAAATTAAGGTTTTAATGTATCCAAGGTCCATAGCTCCAGTGGAGGTGGGTCAGAAATGGTTTCTTGTATTTTTTTTTTCAAATTAAAACATATTTTTATTCTAATTTTACTTTAAGAACAAAATTTAACGAAATTCTCGAATGTTAATTTTTTTTTTCCAAATTACGAAAATTTTTTAGAAATGAAATTTTCATTTAAACAAGATTTGAGTGAAAAATGAGGAAATAATGTGATTATTGATTGATTAAGAAAATAAGGTCAAATTTAAGGAACAAAAACCTTGTTACCTTAATTTTTTCAAAATTTCAATTAATCGGTTTAAGTTCAAGAGAACTGCTGAACAGATCGATCTACCGATTTGAGGAGGTCTTCGGGGAACATCAGGCTGTAAAAATTTTTCATAACCTAAATTTTTCCGCCAATATTGATGATGAAACAGTCCATTAAACAAAAAATGATAAAATGGCATTTTTTTGCTCCTTTTCCACGTTTATGTGATTGGTGAAAAAAATATTTCTTCTTAATTGAACAAAACAGACTTTTGCAGAAAGATTTCTGTACTCACTAGGCGATCAGAAGTTTGGGAGATATTGGCAGTTGTGTGAAAGAGAATCATTTTTCATTCAAATTAGGATATCTCGAAGACGAATGGTTATTTCTGAAAGTCTTTAAAATGAAATTGGAACTGAATAAATAGGTTATGTGACATTTGCTTAGGTTAAGCTCGAGAAAATTATTCCATGCGCGTAATAAAAAATATTCGAAAAATGTTGACAATTTTTTTTTCTTGCTTTATCCGATGATTGTATGACTACCGGTACTCCGAGAAATTGTGAACCAATAAATTCAGAAACCGAAGTTTTCAAGCTTCAAAACTAAGTTCTTTTATTTCCTATAAGACCATTATTCACTGAGATACAGCCTGTTAAAAATCACCAAAAAATTTTGAATATTTTCCTGTTCCTTTCATTATTGTTGCTCGAAGTATAATATATTAACAAAATTTGAAAAATTACGAATTTGAAATTATTATATGAAATTTTTTGTGCATCACGTTGCGTAGGTACCCTTTTTTCAGATTTTCGATACTCATGGGGGGGGTAATTACCCCCTCTACCCCCCCCCGTAAATCCGCCCTTGTAGCTGGCCCGGACAACTTCGTCTGCTCAAATAATAATAATAATGACTCTATTGAAAAATTTATCAGAAATGTATACAAGATCATTAAGGCGAGATTCAGTTCACAAAACTGTGTCTTCTCTTCCACCTAACCCAGGATATGAGAAATAAACGAACAAAAACAAAATAATAGATCAAAAGAAAGAAAGTACCTTCGACCAACAACATTATTTTTGTATTGAGTTCAAGGTAAATGTGGAAAGGAATCATAGATAAAGCATTATGCAAATCAGTTATTACAATTTTTATTAATTTTCCAATTTCATTTCGAAAGACGAAGAATCAATAAAAATGGTTTAGACAAAAAGAGTGTTCCTTTTGGTCAACAGGGGTCTCCTGTTAGAACATACTAATTGACAAAGAAAGTATAACACTCAGGTGGAGCTGTTCACATTTTTCATGGTGAAACATAGATAGTACGGCAAGGAGTGAATGATTAAAATTTGGAGAAAAAAACGAAGGGTTTACAATAATTTTCATTAAATTTGTTTATAATGTGCGAGGATTTATAAAAATTTCACTAAACTAAATTGACTAATTCAAAAAATTTTCAAAATGGCGTAATGATATTGGACGATAACTAGATGAATGATCTCTTTTTTCCTATATGTATTTCTTTTGATTCAGGGAGCTAAAATAATACAATACATAGCTGAGGTTGTTGCAACACAGGAAAACCATACAGGTCTGCAGTATGATTAAATGAGAAAAGGGAAAAACCTCAGCTGAAAAAACCCTCACCTCGCCCGTGAAAAAAAAATTACTGAAAATATTAAATATCAGAGAAATCTTGAAAGACATCAGCGTGATCTAAGAGAACATCTTCATGTTATCCGTCTATGGATTCAGATAAACAGATTCTTCACAAAACGAATCGAAATTCTTAATCTGAAATGAAAAACGGCAAAAGCAGAAAAGAAACCAATTATGCAGAATAAATAAAATTATTTTGAAATTAACCGCCCATTTCAGAAATGCATTTGTTACTTTATGTTTAGCCTCGAAACCATCTGAATTTATGAATGGGACAATTATTTATAAGATTTTTCTATAGTCTCCTCATTCTCCCCACACTCACAACTAGGGCTCTCAACCGAATTCCATCGGAAGAGCATGCTGTTGCATCGTCCATGGCCTGTTCTAATACGATTTAGAACAGACCATATTCTCCTGGGAAGGTCAAAACCAGGAACTCTGATGGAAGGATCAGAAATAAGATCTTTATTGAAAAAATTGCATACCTTCCATTCAGATTGCCAAATTTCTTTGTCGCTTCTATTCATATCAATTAGAAAATTTGACCAAAAAGGTTCACGCGACTTCAATCTGGGGACCTTATTATCTGGAATTTAGGTGAGTATGAAAAATGAATTTGGAAAGGAATTGAATTTGTTCCGAAAATTCAAAGCTGTTGTGTTTCTGCGAATATGGGGAGGGACAATATTTGAGAGGACTAATAACCAAGGAGTACCAGTAATAATCCCTCATAGAAAAATTTTGTTGGGCATCAGTTTTTTACATGAATACTGTTCAACCAAACAGGGCAACAATATCCAGCAGCAGAAAAAACCAAAGTTAGCGCTGCCATTCGAAGTATTGTTGCATCAGCGCACCATGAAAAACCAGGTAGTTTCTGAAGAAAATTCGTATCGAGTTTCAAGCTTCAAACGCAGATCATCTGAATGGGCGTTGAAATTTAGATAGGAATCAAGTAGAAGGGAGAAGAACCGAAAGTGACACACAATTTCTATATTTATGATTATTATTCAAATGAAAACATGAAAGTTATGAGTGTTTTCTTTTGGGTGCATCATACTCAGTATTATGAGAACATCTTCCTCTCCCTCAAAATAAAATGCTCCACATGAGTTAGGGTTATTGACTTAAATTCATGGGCGCCCGCAGGGGGAGGCCAGGGGGGGCCGTGGCCCCCCCTGAGATTTTGACTCCCTTCTTGTTTTTGAGCAAAACCGAATATCGATTTCGCCTGCGCCTCATCAAATCATTATTTGGCCCCCCCTGAGAAAAAATTCTGCGGGCGCTCATGCTTAAATTGCAAAAAAAATATAGTTTAAAGTTTAAATTAGATTTTGTGATGAAAATTCATATTAATATGATTTCAAATTGCAGGACATAAAATTAATTTTAGCCTGTATGTCTGCAGCGTACACAAGGTTGTTAAGATAAATCGAGTAAAAGAGCGAAATATTAATTCCACAGAATTCAAGCATTTCAAGACTATCATAACAATGTATGGCCTCCACGGGCATCAATAACAGCTTGTCATCTTCTTTGCATACTACACACGAGGTTGTTGAATATTTCCTGAGAAATTAGGTTCCATAAACGGGGCAGAAGCTCTTTCAGATCATTTGAGGATTCGGGAGTGGTTGATGATTATCTAATTTTCTTTGGAGCATATCCCATGCACGTTCTATGCAATTCAAATCTGGGTGCGGAGATATTGGTAAATAGGGAATACCAAGCTCCTCACGCGCATTCTCAACTATGGCTGCACGGTGCGGTCTAGCGTTATCGTCTAGAAATTGAAAAGTTTCACCAATAGCAGCATGAAAATTTGGAAAAACATTGTCAATGACATGCTCCCTATAGTGTGAGGCGGTCATATTCCCATGACAAATGTGTAGATCTGTGCGCCCGTTGAAACATATCCCGGCCCATACCATAACACTACCCCCTCGGAATAGATGAACTTCTTGGACATAGCGACGATTACGGGGTATGCGTGGGATTGTCCATACCCTTATTCTTCGAGAATCTGAAAATCATCCATATCTGTATTCATCAGTGAAAAGGACACTACGCCATTGATCATTTCAATTGATATGTTGCGTTGCACATTCCAGTCTTTGACGCTTATGGTCACATGTTAATGGAACTTCTCTTAATGGACGTCTAGAACCTAGATTCATCTCTTTCAAACGTCGTCTGATGGTTTCGATAGAAACTTGCACCCAATCTGCATTTTGAAGAGTATTCCGTAGCATTCTACAGGTAGATGTAGGCTTTCTTCTGGCCGAAACGGTGATGAAACTATCCTGAGCAGGTATTTTTCGTCCCTCACCAAGCCTTGGTCTTTCCACCACAGAACCTGTCTCCCTGAACCTATTCCAAAGTCGAGATATCACACTTTGGCTGACTTGGAGCCTTTCCGCTACAACAACCTGAGTTAGGGTACCCTGTAGCATTCAGATAGCCCTATTTGCCTCAGAAAACTCGTTTTAAATCGAAGCCGTTGATAAATTGACTCCATTTCAAAATTAGAAATTCATGAAGCATATGCAAAGAACCAAACTTCAGAAAAATGGCGACCAGATTGACGAAATGTCTCGTACTGATTTTGATTAGATCGATTCAAGTTGTCATTGAGTTTTAAATGATTTTTTAGCGATTTTCCCGAAGATTACATAATTTTCATAGATCATTTGTCTACTCCGCGGTATCTCTTTATAACATGCTTCCGAATGAAGCCAAGACTATGAGTAATTGTAGGTTTGCCACTAATTGAAAAGCATTTCTTTTGAGCAGACAGAACCAGATAAATGAGTGAGAGGATGTTTGAGTGGGCAGTACCACTATACTGAGAGTTGAATGGTTGATCATTTTGAAATTTCAAAGTTAAATTTGAATTTTGATTTTGAACTTATTGTGTTTATTCTTTTTTTGTGGTGGTTGAGTCAGAATAGCTATGCTAGACTCCGCCACCAAATGATCTGTGAAAATTAACAAGGAATGTATATGTATTTTTTTCAATAAAGGCGGTAATAATAATAAGAATAATATCCCTAACTCTTGTTAACCCCAATTTTCTCGAAACCGTCCGAATATTTTTTCATTCTGTGAATGGCGTTTTGAACAAGTCAATGTCGACTTGAGATGTGCATAAAAATGTTCAAAACGCTATTCACAGAATGAAAAAATATTCGGACGTTTTCGAGAAAATTGGGGTTACCAAGATAAGTGAATCGCCTTGTACATATCCAACAAAGTTATTCGAAAAAACCTCAGTATTCTCGACCACTAGAAAATCAATTTCCAATCTAATCTCCATGGATCTTTCCACTCTGTCGCAGCGGACCAGTAACATACACTCTGCATGTGAAACAAAAGATGACACCCCCAAGGGTGAGGGGTGATTCGGTCACTTCGTCAACGGCGAACTAATTCAGTCATCGACATACAGTATCGGACACCGATCTGATCTGCCAAGATCGAATGACTTCGGTGGTTGATCCCGACTGATAGTGATACTTTTGCTCCTTTCAGAATACCTATACGGTGAAAATTGTTCTTCAAGAAAGTTCGAGAGAGGCTTTGACCGCTTTTTTGTGCCGTATTTGTGCGTTTGTGATAAGCATGGTGCGAGTTTTTTATGGGAGATGTCGAGAATCCTTGGTTTTTGTGGTTTCGCGGGATTTTTTTGAGAGGAGATTTGTTGCAAGATGTGCCACTTGAATAATTCGCAGAGCTGTATTTTTCAAACGGTAAGTTTTTCCTCCAGAACATTTTGTGTATTATGACGTATACTCGTCACTATTAAAGGGTACACCTGCTACTAAAAAGCAATAAGAAGTTCTTTAATATCTTTAAAAGCTTCAACCACAAGTTTCACAACTTCAAAACTTACAATATTTCAACTTATATTGTGTCGACAAGTTAAATCTTCTCATCTTGGAGTTACCCTCTATGACAAATTGCTTGATTTTGGATGTTTCCGGTACTTCAAGAATGCATAGGTAAAAAAAGTTGAAAAGAGTCCTTTGCTCGATTTCCGTGAAAATACCAGTAGTGAAAACAGTTTCACGATATCCACATTGGTTTTAAAGATATAACAAAATTTTTATATATTTTTTTATATATATAAGATGTGCCATAACTTTTTCATTTTCGAAAATATCTGAAAAAAACAAAACTTTTCGACAAGCACTTTCTCACTGAGAATAAGAAATTAGGTATTTAAAATTTTTTCTATCTTAAATTTTTTTATTATATAAGATGGAAAAAAATGCGTTCGTATTTAAAATAAAAATTGTTTTTTTTCCACAAGAAAAAAAAATTTAATATAGTTTCTTATTTCCGGTGAAAAAACGCTTTCAGAAAATTTTAATCGTTTTTAGATATATTCGTAAATGAAAAAGTTATGGCACTTCTTCGAAATCGATAATATATCAAAATAAAAAAAAAATTAAGATATCGTAAAACGGTTTTTACTAATGGTGTTTTCACGACACCTTTCGAAGTTTTCACCCATCTGGTCTAGAAGTACCTAAAACAGTAAAAATCAAGCAATTTGGGATACCCTGTAAGGTACAGTGTGTACCAAATTCGATGGCCTATAAGACGTTTCTGGAGAACTGGACCTATTTGAAATCTGAGAATTGGGATTATGATATAGTTCGACATTATATACCAAGATAAAATATTCTTGATGCCTGACCACTTTCAGTTATACAGGAGATGAAAAAAAAATAAAAAAAAATTTCTGTTTCTCTGTTTCTAATTCCGATAGGTTAATAAATTTTGAATACACTCGTTTTCAAATCGTTGCATTCGTCGAAATATTTTTCAAAATATCGAGAAAAAACTGAGAAAAAAAGGGTGATAAGAGTTTTCGGTATTATGTTTGTTAATCCTATTCTAAATATCTTAAGCACACACCGTTTTCATAGTTTTTTAGTCGAATACTTGTGAAACATTGTACATTTCTAGAATTTTGAAAAACTCGTCACAGGTTGTTCCAAATGTTGGGTTCAAAAATTGGGATCAAGACTGGTTCATAACTTTCGTTTTTCGAATTAGAACCCTATTTTTTTATGATTGCGTTGGATTCTGCGTTCATAGTGTTCTAACATGTTAATGCACCCAAAATGAATAATTCTTGAGTTATTTAGGATTTTCTGATTTTATGTCGTACGTCGTACATAGCGTCAAATTTATAAAATCTGTTTCATATCAACAATGATGAACGAATTCAGAACAGAGCTTTGTCACGAGTGAATTATTGGAATGATCTTCTATGACCAAGGATTTCATGAATTTGACGCTACTTACGACGTAAGACATAAAATCCTAAATAACTCAAGAATTATTAGTTTTAGGTGCATTAACAAGTTCAAACAATATCATCATTTTTCTTCGCTGAATCCAACGCAATCATAAAAAATAGGGTTCTAATTCGAAAAATGAAAGTTATGAGCCAATCTTGATCCCAATTTTTGACCCAACATTTGAAACACCCTGTGACGAGTTTTTCGGAATTCTAGAAATGTGTAATATTTCCACAGTCTTCAACTTCAGAAATGTGAAAACGGTTTGTGCTTAAGATATTCAGAATTGGAATAAAAAAATAATATACCGAATACCCTCATCTCCATTTTTTCTTCAGTTTTTTCTTGATATTTTGAAAAGTTTTCGACGAATGCATCGATTTATTCAACAACATAAAAACAGAAAAAAAGTTTTTGAAATTTTTTTCGATTACCTGTAAAAATCAATTTTGACTGCTGATGTGAAAATGACCACCTTATGAACCACTCTCTGAACACAGGAATATAATTCATTCAAATTTTTGTCACACCCCTGAATGTTTCATAATGGTCAAACAAATCTGAAGATACAGGAACATTATGAAAATTATTTATTATCATTCCGAACTGAGAAGCTCGAATCCAAGAAATTTCCCAATGAAACATTTCATAACGATCGAGCAAATCAAAAAAAAAAATTCATTCATCATTTCTTCATCATAAAACATCTTGACAATAATGAGAATAATTCATTTTATGGTTTCATTCAAGAAAACTAAGTTAAAAAAATCAAGGGACAAAATCAAAATTCAATTCCTCAAAAAGACAAAAATTAATAATTGTTTAAAAAAAAGGTGAGTAAAGTTTACAACATACTTTTACTCAGACAAGATGCTCAAAGTGGAAACCACCCTTTTCCACATATTCATCTGCACATTTCATCAACTGGCCAATTACTTTTCTTATGGCCACATTACGGATGTTTGTTTCAACCCTATGTAAAAATCATAGTAGGTTGAAAAAAAATGGTTCTTGTATTGTCCATTACACGAATAACATTTTTTGAGGGTTCACATTAAGCTTCGCACCCTTTTGTGAGTTAGGTACTTCATTCAGCTAATTGAAATTAGACTACCTATCATGATGAAGAAAAACGTTATGCTTGTAACATGCCTATTGAAAAAGCAAAGCACTTTATTATTTTCTCATTGGTGGTTACAGTTGCTCTATATCTGGGGTAATTATATCATATTCAAGCTGAAATTGATCCCCTATGATGCAAGATGCAAGAGAGCCTATCGTCTGATGAACGTCTATACAATACACAAGAATTATTTTCATCTTAATAGGCCTTGAAAGTCCAGTTGAAGCCTAATTACTAGTTACAGAAAAAAACTAAGAATTTATATGGGTCGATCACGGAAACAATATAAATAAATTTAAGATTAAAAAAAAAGCAATTTTAACAAATAGTTATTCATGATATTTTAGTTTGTGTGAAAAAGTTTGTGAAATGAGCGAAGCGAATTGAATAATTTCATAAACAAAATAAAATCACTTTTAACTCAAATATCATACAATGATTTTCGTTGAAGGTGTTTCAAAAAAAGAGATCTTGTCTGTAGAATGAATAGAAGACTGAAAAATAATTGTGGTTTGTTTTTGTGAAACATTTTCATGATGTCATCCGTATTCAAGATTAAGAACTTTAAAGAAAAATATTTATACCTACACATTTTTTACAATTTTGCTGAAACTACTGGCAACATTGTGATTAAAATCTATACGAATATGTTTTGGAAGTTGATACATCGAATTAATTTATTTTTATCTGACTCTCATAGAGGGCCCAGTTACACAGTTCGTACCAAGTAGTATTGAACAAAATTTTTTAAATTTTTGATTTATTAAGCAAAATTTCAAGTAATTTTACACCAGAAAGTTACTTTAGATAAAACTCGATTCTGTGTACCGTTTTCGAAATATTTTCATTTGAAAATTATGAAGTTATTAACGCATGCTGGCAGAACGTATTGATGAATCTTGAAATATAAGAATAAGTGGGCCATTTTGTTGGTTACACCATTTAGAACTCAAGATTAGATGAACTATTTGTTATGAAAGATTTTTTGTTGGATTTTCCTACGGCGGGGTTAACATAAGATACATTAAAACTAGGAAATAATTTTCTTTCTTGCGAATACGAAAAATTTTATGACGAAATTTTTGAACAACATTCTACAATTAGCGCCATTAGATGGCACTATAAACAATTACTATGTATAATGTATTTTGAGTTGCCTTAACGTTTTCTGCCCTATTTATTCTCGCTCCCGGGAAAAAAACCAAAAATGTTGTTCATCATAAGGTACTTCAATGAAGGAATTGCAAAATATAAAAAAGTTACTTTTTGACCTCTTAAATAAAGAGAATTCTTTTGATGCATGAATAACAATGTAGTAACATACCTATTTCAATGCTATGAAATTTTTTGTATATTTTGTACTTTTGTATTTTTTTTGTATTTCACCTTATATATTTTCTTCTTTAAAAAAACCAATGGTTAGTACAACTTTATTCATCTCTGAGGCAAACAAAGTTCACCAGATCAGCTAGCTTATCTAATTGCCAATTGCCACAATTGGTCCCACCACCAGATTCCTTACGCTCTTTAGTTTCTGGGATAGGAAATGCTTCTAAACACTTCTTGGCCAACATTCAAAAATATATCAGCTGTTTCCAGACGACATCGTTTGGCGCAACACTTATTACTGTACTTATTGTACAGGGTATCCCAAATTGCTTGATTTTGACTGTTTTAGGTACTTCTGGACTAGATAGGTAAAAGCTTCGTACATTGTCCTGGGCTCGATTTTTGTGAAAACACCACTAGTGAAAACCCTTTCATGATATTTCAATTTTTTTTTATTTCGATTTCGAAAATGTGCCATAACTTTTTCATTCACGAAAATATCTGAAAACGATTAAAACTTTCTAGAAGCGCTTTTTTTCCGGAAATGAGAAACTATATTCAATTTTTTTTTTCGTGAAAAAAAAAATATTTTTTCATATCAAATACGAAAGCATTTTTTTTCATTTTATTTCATAAAAAAAAATTGAGAGATAAAAAAATTTGAAATAATGTCTTATTCCCAGTGAAAAAGTGCTTGTTGAAAGTTCTTATCTTTTTCAGATATTTTCAAAAATGAAAAAGTTATGGTACATCTACTGAATCGAAAAAATTTCAAAATGTTGTTATATCTTCAAAACAAATGAAGATATCTTGAAACGTTTTCACTATTGGTGTTTTCACGAAAATCGAGCCCAGGACTCCTTTCAACGTTTTTACCTATCTAGTCTAAAAGTACAAGAAACAGCCAAAATGAAGCAATTAGGGATACCCTGTACTGGAAAATTGTATGTCCACTTTCAAGGTATTATACCATAATAGTTTATTATAATATTAAACTTACTTTTTTGTTTATCGATTGGGGCCGTACGAAATCTGCCGGGTCAGCTAGTGTATTCATAAAACAAAAAATCAAAAGATGAAAATTGAAAAAAAAGGAATAACATAAAATAGAATTCAACTAAAGTATGTGTTCAAGCTCCTCTATTTTCACGAATACACAAGTCTATCCTTTTTTATAAAGAATCCATTAATCTCAATGAATGGTTTGGAGTCAGCTATGATGAGGATATTGAAGTGACGTTGAATTTTGTCTTTCAATTCTTGAGGTTTATTTTACCTCTGTTGCATAAACTTTTTCTGTGAGATACGACCAAACATGTGTAATCCAAGGGAATAAAATCCAATTGCCCAATTCGCATAATATTGACTAATTAATAACTTTATCAATACTTTATATCAGCATCAGTTATTTCTTCATAATCGTCAAATCGAAGTATTCTGAAAACGGTGCACAGTATACATTTTTGGTGTTTAAATTCCCTTGAAATTTATTGAAATGTTGATTGAATATTCATAATCGATTGGAAAAATAATCGAACCGATTCTGAATCAATTAGATGATTTTCTCAAGCTGAAGGAACAAATTCAATTCAGTAAAAATGTAGTATTCATCGAAATTAAAAAAAAAACTGGGAGAATTCAAATGTATTCGTAAGCATACCTAAAAATAAAACACTCATTGATGCCTTCTCTCATGTTCGATGTCGAGAAAAAACTACACCTCCACATCCTACCTATTTTCACAAGAATAACCCTAAAGAAAAACACCCCAAATTGTCAGTCTGCTCGACGATATAAATTTTCATGTTTTGAAAAAATCACACTGCAATGTTACAGGTGCAACGGCTTCCCTCTCGTCGGCCATCATTCAAGACAGGGTGGCTTGGGAGGCAGATCGGGAGGCGGTCCAGAGCGACAGCATCCCTGACACCCCCGCCATGGAGACCAGCTACGTTCCCAACAACCCTCAGTTCGGGCTACAGCTGGAGTGCAACTGGATCCCCAGCCCTTCGATAGTGCAGGTGAGTGATATCGAATCATTCTTTCGAAATAATGTTGAATGTCTCAAGAAACAATAAGAATAAAACGGTAAACAGAAAATTCTTTGCCACACCTTTTATCATGATAAAAGATCTCTGAGCCTGGGAATTGAAAATGGTATTCATTTCGATGATTACTATTTTGAATTCATCTATGTTTCAAAAACAATTACTGAGAATTCTTCTTTTATGAATATTTGAAATTTCTATAACTTTTTCATTTATAAGTAGTCCTGTCAAAATAGGGTAAAATAGGGCATTTCCTCCGAATTTTATCATAATGCTTCTATTTTGATGAAATTTCGGGAATAAATCAATTTACCTCCTTCCTACTTCAAAGTCTACCCTATGCCGATATATGCTTATCATTTTTAAGGGGTGAAAACAACCCCTTACTGCCATAATTGATTAAGACTTCTTGTAACGTGAATAAAAATCATTTTTGGGCTTCAAAAGCGTTTTATGAAGTCTTTATATACAGGCCCCATATATGTATTCTAATGGGCCTGTAATACAGGGTGTCCCACTGGGAGTGACCCTTAGAAGTTTATGGGAAAATAATCATTCGATCACTTCCAAATTTTGTTTGAAGATAATATATAAGCGAAGCAGACCTTTATTTATGATTTATTTTCATATATCAATGACTTCCGTTTTCACCGGAAAAGGTATCGACTTTCTTATTTCAAATGGAAGACCCTGTATATTATGACTATTTCGAATAGATCTTCGGAAGCCACATTCATTGTATACATCATTCCCTATAGCCATCTGGAGCGAATTCGAGTTATTCACTGTTTTTCGAAAAAAATTACAAATTGAGGCTTGTAGAAAACTGAGAATTCAATAAAAGCCCAACGTTTTGATATACTGGGGGGTAGAATGAGAGTGTCAAAGTTGGAATCAAAAAACAAACCGAAAATTCGATTTTTTTCAAATTGAAACTGAATTTTTTTCACTCACATATCAATTTGTGGGGTTAAAATAAGTGGAGCCTTTTAACGGTTTCCTATATTTAAAATGTACCATTTTCGAGATGTTCAGGAGAAACTGTTAGACTATCTAAGTTTGAATTCAAAACAAGCCAAATATTCGATTTTTCCGAATGGAAACCGTATTTTTTCACTCACATATCAATTCGTGGGGAAAAAATAGGTGAAGTCTTTTCAGAGTTCCATATATCTAAAATGTACCATTTTCAAGATATTCAGAAATAACTATAATATGTGTGGTATCTATAGTATGATCTATGTTGGCCCTTTCATAGGAATTTCTATGATTTTATTCAAAGTATTTCAGGTTTGTTCCAACTCAAGAATTTATGAAGCAATGTATTGGCAGAATTCTGTCCCAGAATGAATGAGGAAATCCACCAATCAAGAAATACTGAGAGGGTGCGAAAAATGTTTGAGATTGGGTGGACGAAATTTAGAAATTTTTTCTTATTCAATTTCCTATTTTGATATATTTGAATAAAATTTCAAGAAGTTTCATGACGTCTTTCATAAGTTTTGCATTACAATTTGAGCTCTGGATGTGTATGTCATATTTCCTGAAAAATAACTCGTTACTTTCATAACGAGCAGTAAAACAACTAGTGGTCGTTCACTTTGAGCATTGAACTAATTTTGAGAGATGCCAACAACAGAAGCATGGAAAAATATTTTGAATAAAGTCAGAGATTTTTATGACAAGGTGTACATAGATCATATTATATTATGCTCGTAGCAGTTTTGCTGAATATCTCGAAAATGGTACATTTTAGATATGGGGAACCCTTAAAAGACTCAACTTATTTTAACCCCACAAATTGATATGTGAGTGAAAAAAATACAGTTTCCATTTGAAAAAAATCGAATTTTTGGTTTTTTTTAATTCTAACATTGACACTCTCATTTTACCCCGCAGTATATCTAAACGTTATTTTCTCTACAGATTGACTTCGAATATCTTTTCGGTACCCCATTTCAAAAAACAGATCTGAGATTCTGCGTTGTCCATAAACTTCCAATGGGCACTCCTGATGGGACATCTGTATACTTAAAGAACTCATAAACCACCCCCTTTCAGCATAAAATGTGTAAAAAAAGGATATATTAATATTTTCACTGAATTTAAATCAATAGTTCGAGGCTTTCACGACCGAATATACTGACATTGAAAGAGTCTTCCGGGCTTATTGGACCTAACGTTTTACCCACAACTGCGGTAGGCATCTTCAGAGGATTCTTGGTCTAAGATTGAATCTCGAACTCTGAATTTTTGACAAAAACCATATCGACCACGTCTATTCAAAATATTTTTTTTCTAAAACTTTATATGCATTCTGAACCAGTCAATTTTTTTCAGCATATGGAAAACAATGAAGTGAAAGGTATTTTAGACATAAAACGATCCATTTCAATTCTGGTGGATGTGGTTTTAGCTTTACTACCTATTTTTATATGCAATCGATTTTTAACAGAGCTCATTTTAAAACTCTTTTCAAGCACTACCAAAAATGTTTATAATTTCCCCGTAAAAATAATAGTTTTTCCGCAATTTCGAGTTTTATGTATCGATTCGAGCATTCTCCAAATAAAGCTCCTTTTACTTAGGATATCTTGACTTGTGTTGCATCACGAATAATTCTGAAAAAATTTATCTCTGCTTTTTTTTATAAGTTACTGATATCTTTTTCACACTTTATTCCGTTTGATGCATAGTTTTTGTGTTATTCGAGAATAATCATCCCAAAAAGTGCAATTATCCAATGAAAATGTCATGTTTCCAATCACGAATAACTAAAGTTATTTTATACAGGGTCTTTCACGAGGAACCTCACCCATATTTATACGGGAAACTACTGAACGTATTTTCATGAAATTCAGCACTTATGAGTATTTCACGATGCTGATGAAATCTAAAATATTTTCAAGGCATGAGCACCTCCGGTTTTTCCGGAAATGACGTCAACTTCCGTTTTTCAAATTAGAACACCATTTTTTTATTGCAGAAATAGATTCCTTAGAAAATTTCAAGTTATTTTGATGTAACATTTTTCAGTTTTGGTTGGAAAATTCTCTCTGAGCGGGAAAATTCGAAAAAAAAATCGAAAATAGAGCTCCGCTGAAACAAGAATAACTTCGAGGTTTTTGGATGGAAAATTTTCAATTTTGGGATTTTTCAAGATGTGAAATTGATGTATCCACTTTAAAAATCGAAATCGCGATTCATGATACAGGGGGTGAAAAAATCGCTTTCAAAGTTAGGGATGACAAAATCGTGAAAAATCAATTTTTTCAAATTAGAACCCCATTTTTTTATGGCAGATATTGAATCTACGTTAAAAAATAATGTGAGTGTATGCATCACACCCTTGCCCTAAAGTGGATATTTTCTGAGTTATTCACAAAAAACTGTTTTTCGTCTTGAATTTTCAGCTATTTCTTTTCCCTTCACGCCAAAAAGATGAAATTTTCAGGAACTGTTACTTAAACCATGTTTTAGATTTTACTACCCTAATATGCAAGAGAAAAAAGTTACAGGTTGTTCCTAAATAGATGGCGAATTTTGATTCGAATTTGTATCGGAAACCTCTTTATTTCAACTAATCGGCCATCGGTTTTCTCTCCAGTGATAAATAAATAATTCCTTATGAACCATATGCAAAAACTTACCATGTTTAACATTCTTTTTTTTTAATGATAGATATCATTAATTACATCTGCCAAATTCCTCTTTATTCAGTAGCATTTTGTGTTTACTATTAATTTGGTGATAATTCGTATTAAGTTATAAAATCGATCACTATGCCTAATTTTACCAATGAAGATTATTTAAATCTCATTCTACTTCATGGAGAATGTAATAAAGTTGTAGATAGAACAATTCGACTGTTCATTGAGAGGTTTCCTGACCGACCCAGACCAACGAGAGATACCATTAACAGAACCATGACAAACTTGAGAAATGTCGGATCTTTCGTTAAGAAAACTATACACAGAGAAAAAAGTGTAGTAGAAGATGAGAACAACGAAATTACAGTTCTTGCATATTTTCGTGTGAATCCTCAAAATTCTCTCAAAGATGCCGAGATTGATCTGGGATTATCTCAATCGAGTGTTTGGAGAATATTAAAAAAACATAAAATGCACCCATATAAATTCAATAGGGTACAGCATTTGAAGGAAACTGATTTCGTCAGGAGAACAGAGTTTTGCGAAGCTATGATGATTCGATTTCAAGAGAATGAAAACTTTTTGGACTGTATAATTTGGACAGATGAATCTAAATTCACAAAGAATGGTTCTTTCAATAGGCATAACAGTCATTATTGGGATGAAGAGAACAACCACCACTTCAGACAATGGAACTTTCAAGAGACCTGGAGTTTCAATGTTTTTTGCGCCATCAAAAATAATGCAATTCTCGATGTTCACATTTATGATGGGACTTTAACTGGTAAGATAGAACACTACACATGTTTGCATTATTTAAAGAATGTTCTTCCTTAGGAGATAGATATTCTGACATATTGACTCAAATAATTGAGCCGCTAGTACAGAACCATAATGACTTATGGTATCAACAAGATGGCGCGCCTCCACACAATTCACTCAATGTGTCAAATATCCTCTATAGGCTATTTGAATATCGATGGTTGGCGAACAATGGTCCACATCTTTGGCCAACACGTTCTCCCGATTTAACTCCTTTAGACTATTATGTTTGGGGTAGGATAAAAAATATTGTCTACTCAACTCCCTTGACTGATAAAGAGGACTGCATAGAACGAGTCAGAAATGCGTTCAGGTTTTTTAGATTTTTAGATTCATAGTTTTGAAACTCAATTTGGTTTTTAAACACTTTTGCAGATCTCTTCCTCCCGATGAAATAAGAAGAGCAACGCACGAAGCATTCCTGAGACGTATAAATAAATGTCTAGAAATTAACGGTCAAAACTTTGAGCATCTTCTCTAGTTATAACTGCGAGAGTTTGCCATGGTTCTCCTAATAGTAACTTGAAGTCGGTTTCAAGAAGGGGTGAAAAATCTACATCTTTTTGGCGTGAAGGGAAAAGAAATAGCTGAAAATTCAAGACGAAAAACAGTTTTTTGTGAATAACTCAGAAAATATCCACTTTAGGGCAAGGGTGTGATGCATACACTCACATTATTTTTTAACGTAGATTCAATATCTGCCATAAAAAAATGGGGTTCTAATTTGAAAAAATTGATTTTTCACGATTTTGTCATCCCTAACTTTGAAAGCGATTTTTTCACCCCCTGTATCATGAATCGCGATTTCGATTTTTAAAGTGGATACATCAATTTCACATCTTGAAAAATCCCAAAATTGAAAATTTTCCATCCAAAAACCTCGAAGTTATTCTTGTTTCAGCGGAGCTCTATTTTCGATTTTTTTTTCGAATTTTCCCGCTCAGAGAGAATTTTCCAACCAAAACTGAAAAATGTTACATCAAAATAACTTGAAATTTTCTAAGGAATCTATTTCTGCAATAAAAAAATGGTGTTCTAATTTGAAAAACGGAAGTTGACGTCATTTCCGGAAAAACCGGAGGTGCTCATGCCTTGGAAATATTTTAGATTTCATCAGCATCGTGAAATACTTATAAGTGCTGAATTTCATGAAAATACGTTCAGTAGTTTCCCGTATAAATATGGGTGAGGTTCCTCGTGAAAGACCCTGTATAACAAAATATTGATTTTTCGAAAAAAACTTTAAAGAACATTTTTTTCTCAGAATTAAGTCCTTAATCCACTCATGGGGTTATTTCAAACAAAAAAATGGGTAGATTTTGTTTCTCGTGCTATTTTCTACTTACTTCGAAAATTTCAAGTAAATTGATGCATTATGATAGAATTACTAACAAATATCCTCATTGACTCGACTGTGAGGAGACTTTTTTGTAACTTTTTTATTCGTTTTGCAGCAACAACAGCAAATTGGGTCCTCCTGTAGTGAAGATTTTGTCCCTTGGCCTTCGGGGAGTGCTGTTGATAACGATATGGCTTCTTTTTCGTTACCTCTGGATCTAGATCCACTGCCTAGTCTCTTTCCTTTCTCACCTGCAGCCTACAAGTAAGTAAATGACTTCTACATCCAGTTGTTATTTAGAATTAATTTTAGCCTGTAGGTCAGCAGCGTATACAGGGTGGTTAAGAAAAATCGAGTAAAATAACGAAATTTTATTCCCAGAGAATTCAAGCATTTTCAGACCATCAATACAATGTATGGCCTCCACGGGCATCAAAAACAGCATGACATCCTCTTTGCATACTGCCCACGAGGTTGGTGAACATTTCGTGAGGAATTTGGTTCCATAATCGGGGCAGAAGCTCTCACAGATCATTTAAGGATTCTGGAGTAGGTTGATGATAATCTAATCTGCCTTGGAGCATATCCCATGAATGTTCTATGCAATTAAAATCTGGTGAGTGCGGAGGTATTGGTAAATGTGGAATAACAAGCTTCTCGCGCATTTTCAACTATGGCTGCACGGTGCGGTCTAGCGTTATCCGGAGAAAAGTTTTACCAATAGCAGCGTGAAAATTTGGCAAAACATTGTCAATGACATGCTCCCTATAGTGTAAGGCGGTCATATTCCCAGGACAAATGTGTAGATCTGTGCGCCCGTTGAAACATATCCCAGCCCATACCATAACACTACCCCCTCGGAATGGATGGACTTCTTGGACGTAGCGACGATTACGAGGTATGCGTGGGATTGTCCATACCCTTATTCTTCGAGAATCTGAAAATCGTCCATATCTGGATTCATCAGTGAAAAGGACACTACGCCATTGATCGATCCAATTGATATGTTGCCTTGCTCATTCCAGTCTTCGACGCTTATGGTCACGTGTTTATGGAACTCCTCTTAATGGACGTCTAGAACCTAGATTCACCTCTCTCAAACGTCGTCTGACGATTTCGATGGAAACTTGGAACCCATCTGTATTTTGAAGAGTACTCCGTAGCATTCTACACGTAGATGTAGGCTTTCTTCTCGCCGAAACGGTGATGAAACGATCCTGAGCAGGAATCTGTCTCCCTGAACCTATTCCAAAGTCGAGATATCACACTTTGGCTGACTGGGAGCCTTTCTGCTACAACAAACTGAGTTAGGCCATCCTGTAGCATTCCGATAGCCTTATTGTCCTCAGCGTTTGTTGATTTACATCTTGGCATTTTCAAAAAAAACGAAGCCGTTGATAAACTGACTCCATTTCAAAATGAGAACATTCATGAAGCATATGCAAAGAACCAAACTTCAGAAAAAAGGCGACCAGATTGATGAAATGTCTCATACCTACTGGATTTTATTGGATTGATTCAAGTTGTTATTGAGTTTTAAATGATTTTCTCTAAGATTACATACTTTTCAAAACTATTGAATACGATATCCCTTGTGGAACAGTATATTTGACAATGTCACAAATGACTTCTCGTCTTGGCAACATTTCAAATGAAAATGTTTTTGGTTGGATTTTATTTTTCAACTTCCAATAATCAAATACATCAAAATCCTCATCGTATATGAGTCTGGGTTTCAGCCGTTATAAACTATTCGCAGCTTTGGTTGTATTTTCTATGATATTCTTTGTTAAATTCCTATCGACTTCAATTATTTCACAAAGAAGCCATCAATGAAATTCACTGAATTGAATATGAGGCATACCCTAAAATATAAGCAAATGCTATGAATAGAAAAATGAAAAAAAAATTCTAGGAGCTATGAACCGATTTCAAAATTGATTTCTCTTTATAATAAGATATTTTCGTGACAAATAAGTACGCAATCGATCCTTAAAAAAACTTTTTCATCTTTTCTTCATTTTGAACCGACTTCAATAAGAAAAAGTTGCTTCTGAACTCGACTGTCACGATTTGTTTATTATTTTTTTTATGTTTGTTACCTCAGAACTTTCGAATGGGTGAACAGATTCTGATAATTCTTTTTTTTTTATTTGAAAGCGAGGTCTCACAGAGTCGTCCCATTTCAATTTGGTCCAGTTGTGACAATGGCATCTATGAAAAAACCATCGAGTCTCAAATATGCCTAAATTTTATGCGCTACAAACGAATGAATAACTCAATATTACCTCAACCGATTTCGATGATTCTTTTTTTATTGGAAAGTGTGTTAGTTTGACGAGAATTTGATGAGGTTCTGATTATGAAATCCATATCAATTTGTTTTGTTACGTCAACTTTTTTTGTTGAATTTTTCTTTTATAAATGACTTTGAAAAAAGTTTGTTTTTCCAGAACGGAACCTTGTGGAGGTAATTCCAGTCCATCGCCTTCTTCGAGTTTCTTGTTTCGGGAAGGCAGCAAACAAACTAATCCTATTCAGACCTGTGGGGGTGGAGATGTTGCTGATGTCTTGCTATCGCTCAAACATGCTGTTGTGCATCCTCATCAGGACCAGCAAACCTTTTATCATCACCCTCAAGTGAGTTGAAGCAGACAAAATGAGTAATATGTAACTTTAAAGTTCAGCAAACCAAGAGAAAACAGGCAAAAAGAATGGTAAATTGATATCTTTCGAATAATCAATTGATGCCTTTCTTAATTCATGTTTTAAATAACAAAATGACCAAAGATTATACAGGGTGGCCGGACGATTGACGTCAAAAAAAAAAACAGGTCCCTCATGTCATGGGGTATTCGAATCACTCCCATGTATGTTATTCGATTTTTCACGGTTTCCGTTTTTCTAAAAGTACAAGACTTTTCTGATATTTTTTTGTTGTAGATAGATCGCCAGGAATTGTACTTTTATACATAAAATAACCAGCATCGTAACTCTGATGAAAATTATAAAAATGTTGGTCTCGAATGAGAAAGTTACGTATTTTGGATCATGATCTAAATTTTCAAATTTAAATCAAAAATGTAAACAGGTTACTTCATAGTTTGTTAGTAGGATTAAAAACTGCGCTCAACACTCAGCTTTCAGAATCTTCAATAAAAAATGGTACTCAACGGTCTACTTTTGCTAGAATTAGCCTTCAAAGTCAACGAGGTGGAAAAAATAAAAGAACTAGACGTTTACTCAAAAATTTTTTTTTGCCGTTTTAAGATTTTTCTGATCAAGCTATGATAGAAAATGCTAAAAATCAATAAAAATTAGCTTTATAAGAAAAGTTTTAGATAAGAAAAAGAAAAAGGTATGGCAATAAATCACACATCATGTAGATAAAAAGAAATTTATTTATAAAATTTACAATAGGTTTTCAAAGTGGCCACCTCGAGCCTCAATACACATTCTACACCTTTGCAAAAAATTTTCTTTCAGTCGCATAAAACCTATTGTAAATTTTATAAATAAATTTCTTTTTATCTACATGATATGTGATTTAATGCCATACCTTTTTCTTTTTTTTATCTAAAACTTTTCTGTTAAAGCTAATTTTCATTGATTTTCAGCATTCTCTATCATAGCTTGATCAGAAAAATTTTAAAACGGCAAAAAATAATTTTTGAGTAAACGTCTAGTTCTTTGATTTTTCCCACCTCGCTGACTTTGAAGGCTAACTCTAGCAAAAGTAGACCGTTGAATACCATTTTTCATTAAAGATTCTGAAAGCTGAGTATTGAGCGCAGTTTTTAAGCCTACTAAGAAACCATGAAGTAAACTGTTTACATTTTTAATTTAAATTTGAAGATTTAGATCATGATCCAAAATACGTAACTTGTTCACTTGAGACCAACATTTTCCTAATTTTTATCAGAGTTACGATGCTGGTTATTTTATGTATAAAAGTATAATTCTTGGCGATCTATCTACAACAAAAAAATATCAGAAAAGTCTTGTACTTTGAGAAAAAAAAAATTTGAAGATGTTCAAGTTGAAAATTCTCAAATTTCATAAAAAAAATCATAACTCGGAAACCGTGAAAAATCGGATAACATACATGGGGGTGATTCGAATACCCCATGACATGAGGGACCTGTTTTTTTTTTATGTCAATCGTCCGGCCACCCTGTAGAGTTAGAAAGATAGGAAACGCCCTTACATCTGTGGTACTAAAATCCGACTACGATTTTTGGCTGGTTTCTAACTTTTGACACACAGGGGGCGCTGAAAACATTATTCAGTACAGAAAACTATTTTAATGGGCTCGAAATTCGAATTGTACTTCTCATAAATTTCCATTGAATTGAGTATTCTTTGTCGAGGTTTTGAAGAAACATCCTGATCGACAAAACAAAAGCAGGGCTCCGCTTTTTGATCAGGATGATATTTTCCATCTACACATTGTTTTGAATCAAATGAAATTCGCTTTTGGATTCTTTTTAATTATATTTGAAATGATTGTGCAAAATCAACCACAATACAATAATTATGAAATTGAGAACATTCCAAAAATTTGTTCACATATTAGAGAATTATTATAACAATTTCAAGAACTTATTCACACAGTGAACTCTCGTTAAATCGAACATCGATAAGTCGAACAGTTGTTCTGGACCCGATTCATACATATCTTACCCAGTGTATTTTCACCTCAATGAGTCTAGAGGGTCTAGTAGATGAGTCGAACTGCTGGAAGGGTCGTCAAGAGGACCTCCACCTCTATAAGTCGTTCTTCTGACCACCATTGCCTCTATGGGTGGAACTTTTTGATCTAATGAATGATACCGAAGTAAATTCGATTCGCAAAAAAATCACCACACGTCATGAATATCATACGATTTTTCGACCTCTAAGGACTTGTTTCCAATGCTCAGACCCTCGTTTCTCATTGATGATGATTTCGTGTTTACCCGAGTTTTTCTCTCAATGAAGGAAAGTCTCATTTCAATAACTCGAATGTTTGGTGAGCCGAACAATAGATAAGTCGAACAGTTCTTTTGGTCCCTAGGAGTTCGACTTAACGAGAGTCCACTGTTTATTAAATACAGAATGTTTGAACAACAATAAAAGAAAAATATCAAAGGTGTACAACAAAACCTGTAGGTCAGCCCAGCAAGATTTTTTTATGCGTTATCCAGAAGAATTTATTTGTGCCCCGAAAACTCTTTCCATTTGACAGCACTGAAAATAAAAAGCAATGAACAAGACAGTTACATGATATGAGTTTCAAAACTTTCCATTTTCTTTGGTAATGAGAAGAATGCACATTCAAGATTATTCTTTCTATTGTTTCTGCAATTAATCAAGATGCATTTTAAATGTCTGCCAGTTTTTAACACAAAATTTATTACAGAAAAACACACACAAAGATTATGGAGTGAGCTAGGTGCTACTCTTGTAGATTCCGAGTTATTTCAGTGAAAAATACGCGAGAAAATACAATAATCATTCAGCATGAATATTTATTCAAGTAATTCTTTCAAAATTGACAACAGCCTACTAATAATCTCTATATAATCTTTGCCAAATGGACCCTAATTAAATATTTTAACCATAACCCGTTTGGTGTAGTCGCTTCGTTTCCCATATTAATACTCTATAATCTTTGATAATAACGATTATTAGGGTTGGGAATCCAACTCTTTTTCAATACCAAATTCTGTTTGAAATGGTGTGCTGATTTAAATCTGAATTTTTTTACACTTGCTCTGAATCATCCTGAATCACAACACATACATCAATTATTTCTAGGTCCTAATGTCTCCAAACAGTGCTGCATACCCACCGACCTCCAACAGCTTTTGTGATTCTTTCAACTCTTCTCAGCAAACATCTCCAGCTGCAATTTTTCCAAGTATGTCTGTAAACGTCTCTATGAACATGACAATGCACCCACCTGGGTACCATGCTGCAACAGGACCCTCAGTATCTGGATATCAAACCATCGCAGAGTGTCCTCAGGTTGGTATTCAACCAATATTATTTATTTATTTAGACAATCCGGAATACAAACAGGTGATACCACCCAAGACAGTATCCACTATTTACAAATACAAAGTGTGTTCATATTCATACGTGTAGAAGTAAGAAGGAAAAAATATTTCAGAATTAACAGATCAAACAGTAAACTTAGTAAAAAATAAATGCTTGATAAATCAAAATATAGTAACACAATGAAACAGGAAACAGATTCATCATAACAAGAGCTTATTGACATAAATACATTTTTTTGAGTTTTTGCTTTATTGAATTCTGACTTAAATGAAACAAATCAACATCACTGGAAGTGTAACAGCATCGCAATATTGGTCCAGTCTTAATTAAACGAAGTGAACTGCTCCATATAAGTTAGGGATATTGACTTAAATTGCAGAAAAATATGGTTTAAATCAGATTTTATGATGAAAATTCATATTAATATGATTTCAAGTTGCAGGAAATAAAGTTAATTTTAGCCTGTAGGTCTACAGCGTATACAGGGTGGTTAAGAAAAATCAATAACAGCTTGACATCTTCTTTGCATACTACACACGAAGGGGTTGAACATTTCTTGAGGAATTTGGTTCCATAAACGGGGCAAAAACTCTCTCAGGTCATTTAAGGATTCTGGGGTTGGTTGATGATTGTCTAATCTTCTTTGGAGCATATGCCAGGCACTTTCTATGCAATTCAAATCTGGTGAGTGCGAGGTATTGGTAAATGTAGAATACCAAGCTCCTCGCGAGCATTCTCAACTATGGCTGTACGGTGCGGTCTAGAGTAATCGTCTAGAAATTGAAAAGTTTCACCAATGGCAGCGTGAAACATTGCCAAAACATTGTCAATGACAAGCTCCCTTCAGTGTGAGGCGGTCATATTCCCAGGACAAATGAGTAGATCTGTGCGCCCGTTGAAACATATCCCGGCCCATACCATAACACTACCCCCTCGGAATGGATGGACTTCTTGGACATAGCGACGATAACGGGGTATGCGTGGGATTGCCCATACCCTTATTCTTCGAGAATCTGAAAATCGTCCATATCTGGATTCATCAGTGAAAAGGGCACTACGCCATTGATCGTTCCAATTGATACGTTGCCTTGCCCAATCCAGTCTTCGACGCTCATGGTCACGTGTTAATGGAACTCCTCCTAATGGACATCTAGAACCTAGATTCACCTCTCTCAAACGTCGTCTGATGGTTTCGATGGAATCTTGGATCCTATTTGCATTTTGAAGAGTATTTCGTAGCATTCTACACGTAGATGTAGGCTTTATTCTCGCCGAAACGGTGATCAAACGATCCTGAGCAGGTCTTGTTTTTCGTCGCCTTGGTTTTTCCAACACGGAACCTGCCTCCCTGAACCTATTCCAAAGTCGAGATATCGCACTCTGGCTGACTTGGAGCCTTTCCGCTACAACAACCTGAGTTATGCCACCCTGTAGCATTCCGATAGCCCTATTAGCCTCAGCGTTTGTTAATTTACGTCTTGGCATCTTCAAAAAAATCGAAGCCGTTGATAAACTGACTCCATTTCAAAATGAGAACATTCATAAAGCATATGCAAGGAACCAAACTTCATAAAAAAGGCGACCAGATTGATGAAATGTCTCATACTGAATTTTATTGGATCGATTCAAGTTGTTATTGAGTTTTAAATGATTTTACAGCGATTTGCTCGAAGATTACATACTTTCCCAAACGATTGAATACGATATCCCCAACTTTTGTGGAGCAGTATATTTTCGGGAATATGCCCGCTTTATAACATATTGGAGTTTCTGGAGCACACTCAATTGGAAAACTTCTGAACACTTTCGAATTTCATTGAATTGAAGCACCTACCTTCATCAATACAATACCGGGTGTTGAAAGACAACGTTCCAATATTTGTGGAGTTTAATCTAAAATGTAAAGTTGCATAACTTTTTGTATATATATATATATATATATATATATATTAGACTGATTCAAAAAAATCGACTTTTTTTGTTTTCACGAAACCCCCCCCTAATTATCTTCAGGGTATCGAAAAAAGACCTCGGTGAAAATATCAGCTCCAAATAATAACATTTAGAGGTCGCTCATCAATTATTTCTATTTTGCCTACTAATAGCAGGGGAAAAATTTCTTTTTTCAATAAAAAATTCCTAGAACACAGACCAATTGACGGATTTCTTTGTATGATACATTTTCGTGTAGGCAATCAGATACACTACAAATATGTCCCATACGATATCTCGATAAAACGGCCTCTTCAAAAGTTATTCGATTCCATGCTAATATTGAGGTATTTTTGAAGAAAAAAAAATATTCAAAAAAATCGACTTTACTTGTTTTCACGCAAACCGCCTTCTAATCATCTTCAGGGCATCGGCAAAAGGCGTCTGTGAAAATATTAGCTTTGAATATTAATATTTAGAGGTCGCTCATCGATGGTTTCTATTTTCGCTGCTGATGGCAAGAAAAAAAATTCTTTTTTCAATGAAAAATTTTTTGTTCACGAACCAATAGACGGATTCCACTGTATGATACATTTTGGTGTAGAGAACTAGATACTCTACGAAAATATTCCATAAGATATCTCGATAAAACCACTCGTTCAAAAGTTATTTGAACTTTTTTTCCAAAATATCTCAATATAAGGTATTAATATAGAGGTATTTTTGAAGAAAAAGTTCGAATAACTTTTGAACGAGCGCTTTTATCGAAATATCATACGAGACATTTTCGTAGAGCATCTAGTTCCCTACGAGAAAATGTATTACACAGTGAAATTCGTCAATTGGTTTGTGAAGAGAAAATTTTTATTGAAAAAAGAAAATTTTTTCCTGCTATCAATAGCGGAAATAGAAATCATCGCTGAGCGACCTCTAAATATTAATATACAAAGCTAATATCTTCACAGACGCCTTTTTTCGATACCCTGAAGATAATTAGAAATAGAGTTTCGTGAAAATAAACAGAATCGATTTTTTTGAATAATTTTTTTCTTCAAAAATATCTCAATATTAGCATCGAAACGAATAACTTTTGAAGCGGCCGTTTTATTGAAATATCGTAAGGGACATATTTGTAGAGTATCTGACTGTCTACACGAAAATGTATCACACAATGAAATCCGTCTATTGGTTTCTGCTCTAGGAATTTTTTATTGAAAAAAGAAATTTTTTTCCTGCTATTAGTAGGGAAAATAGAAATAATTGATGAGCGACCTCTAAATATTATTATTTGAAGCTGATATTTTCATAGAGGTCTCTTTTCGATACCCTGAAGATAATTAGGGGGGGGTTTCGTGAAAACAAAAAATGTCGATTATTTTGAAACAGTCTAATATATATATATATATATATATATATTCTTTTGATTGAGAGAGCTAAAATAATACAATACATATTGAAACAAAAAAGTACCTAGCTGTGGTAAGTGCAACACAGAAAAACCATACAGGTCTGTAGTATGATAAAATGATGAAAGGGAAAAACCCCAGAGAAAAAAAACCCTGATCTCACCCGTGTTGCTAAAAATATCATATCAGAGAATCTTGGAGGACATCTACGTGATCAGAAGAAAATCTTCATGTATTTCTTCTATGGGCAGCATTCTTTCTTCATAAATTAGTTATGACAGAAATATCAGTTTGAAAGAAATGAAAAAACCCAATCAATTTCCCCTTTTTGAATTGTTAAACATGAGAAAACTTATAACACGACAAGCTAAACCGTAAATTGGACTTGTGAAAAATCAATGAGTACAAACTTTAAATTGTCCTCCTTCACGAAGAAGTTCCTCTGTTGCCATGTGGGTTTCTCAGAAGATCTCAACACCATATTCAGTGGCTAATTTCGGAACGTCATCACTCTTGTCCTTCGAATTCCTCCAACATACAAATTCAAATTCTCAGCCTTGCTCTTTGATCGTGAGGGTTCTTTCGAACCAGGTACGACCATCCAAGTGATGATTTTTCGGAACTTCAGGTGTTTGAGGACCGCTACGGGACCCTAATGAAAGGAAATCATCTCCCATAGATAAACCAAACATCTTCAAACACAAGAAAACAGAATATTATTCAGGACTAAAAATTACGACGTATTCCGAGAATTGTCAAAATGACTTTTTGTTTAAATCGCTGTTTTGAAAGAGTTTACGAAGTCTTTCTCCTCTAATTTGCATAAAATTTCTGTAACCTGGTATCTACATTATGTAGGTTCAATGGAACACATGCAGCCCTCACCAGATAGCCCAATCACCAACGAGTCACCAAGGGCTCATGAGTCCCACATATGGGGGTGCCACGTACTCCTTCACAGCTGATTTCAGGCCTACCTCCAACCAAGACATCTTCAGAGGTCACCCCCACGTACAGATGGCTTTTCCCTCCAATAGGAACGGTAGGAAATCTGCATCTGGATTGGCCTTGATTGACGATGACTGTCATAAGCCTAACGTTTGTCGCATATGTGGTAAGTTTTTGTTTTAAAAATCTCTTTTTGGGCGATTATCTTCTGTATATACAGGGTGTCCGGGGAAAAACTGTACACACTCTTACCAGAGATAGAGTTGGACAAGGTGATTACTGATTGACTTTAAAAAATTAATTTCTGGATTTCCCTAGAAAGCTACAGGGTGATTTTCCAACTTTATGGAAATACTTAGACCATCATAAAATCCAAACTTATTGACGGATATTATTGAAACTTGGAAGGTTATTGGCACATGCTAAGGTCGAGTCAGAAAGATAACAATTATTTCATTATTTCAGGGCCGGACTCATTAGTCTTCATTTTAAGTGTTCGGGGTGAAACAAACACTTTGTATTTCGAATTACAAATAATTGATTCGCAGTTTAGAAAGAGGCTGAATTGTGCTTAAATTTGTGATATCGCTTAAAGTTGTCACATCAACAATTACTTTTTTATGAATTTTTGAGTTTGGATAAAGTTCGAAAAATTGAATTTTTCACCATGAAGAGAACTGAAAATCTCATGTTTGAATATAAAAGGCGGAAGTATTAGTAGAAAATTTTCAAAAGAGTTCAGAGCTTTAATGAGCACATTCCATAACGAAATAATAACAAATGAAAGAAACTAAAATACAGTGAAAAATACCTAATAAAAATGAAAATAGGAACGAGTGAATTGCTGAGTCAACGTTATTTCAGAAGTGGTTCGAAATGAAAACCATTAGCTTGTATACATTTATCTTGCCGAATATTCAAATTGGATACAGTCTTGCGAATCATATCGCCATTTTTTCTTGAATATCGCAAAAGTTGATAATTCTGTTCATCAGCTGTTCTCTTGACTGGATTTCTTCAGAATACACCATATCCTTCAATTTTCCCCATAAAAAATAATCTAGCGGGTTGAAATCTGAAGATACTCCTCGATTCATTATTTCAGTTAGAGGGTTTTACATTGGAAGAAGTGTCACTTTGGTGTGTCTCTTTGTTGTCGAACACCCGGTATACATACGAATAATTTTGAAATATGCTTATGTATACCCTATACACTTCACCAATTTTTTTTTCGAAATATACTTTCATTTACTCCATCGCAATGAGATCCTCGACTGGGGTGGCCACCCAGTATATCAACAAATTATTAGTCTTCCTCACCTTCAGTAACTTTTTTAAGAAAATTTATCATTTATTTTTGACCTCTACAAGATGACTAAGTCCTGTTCAGGTAAATAAATTCAATTTTTCGAACCTTATCCAAATTCAAAAATTCATAAAAAAATGATTGTTGATGTGACAACTTTAACCGATACCACAAATTGAAGCATAATTCAGCTTCTTTCTAAAAAGCAATTCAATTATTTGTAATTCGAAATACAAAGTGTTTGTTTTACCCTGAACACTTTGAATGAAGATTAATGAGCGCGGCCCTGGAATAATGAAATAATTGATATCTTTCTGACACGACCTTAGCATGTGCCAATAACCTCCTAAGTTTCAATAATATCCGTCAATAAGTTTGGATTTCATGATGGTCTGAGTATTTCCATGAAGTTGGAAAATCACCCTGTAGCTTTCTAGGGAAATCCGGAAATTAAATTTTTATAGTCAATCAGTAATCACCTGGTCCACCTCTATCTCTGGTAAGAGTATGTACAGTTATTCCCCGGACACCCTGTACGACAATGAATTGCTGTGCATTAAGTACGCTTAAACTTGAAAACGGCTGGACCAATTTGGCTAATTTTGGTCTTGACTTATTCGTGGAATTCCAGGGAAGGTTTAAAAGGTGAGAAAGTATGAAAATGCAATCTATTTAATATGGTTTTTCCTTGAAATGGAGGTGATCGATTATCATTGATTTTCGATGTTTGACAATTAAACATCGAAGTTTTAAAATTGATTCTGCATTATTTAAAACATCGTTATATCTTTTTCTCGATTTCAATAATTTTTTCAAGTGAGGACGACGTAAAGTTTGCACAAAACACCAATGTTATCAATTAATAATACATAAATAATTAATTAATTTTTCGATAAACATCGGGTTTCATGTTCGGTTATCTATATCAATATCAGCTTCGGTGATCATTTGTGAAAGTGACATTTGAAGCGTCTAAATGCAAAACCAGACATTTGATGTATGAGCCGTTCCGAGCAAAACGAGAAAAACCTGCCAAAATCATAATTGAATTGAAAAACTCCCAGTTTTGACCATTTGAATTACGAATAGAGGCTTTCAAAAATCTACTTATGAACCTGAGGGTATGAGAATAAGATTGCCAACAACTTTCTCTATTGTAATCCTTCCTTAACTCATTTTTTCGGAAAATGTCAAATGTCTGGTTTCGCATCCAAACGCTTCATTTCAAGTTACGTCCTCTTTTTGCAGTTGATCTTTTGTGATAGATACAATTCACCTCAAAGTGTGCGAGAACTTTTCTGTCAACTTGGTCAATTTCAATTTGCGTTGCCGAGAATAAGAAGACCTGACATAAGAAACAACGTCACGGGAGGGCCCATGCATTGAGGGGATTGACTGGTTATTTGATTATAGGAACCTAATTTCAGTTATTTAGGTATAGGACGTATATATACGAAAAGTCAGGGAAATACAATTGGATCTGGTAGGCTGTGTGGAAATCAGAATCTAGGCTTCTTCAAAATTTTTCGTGTTTGAAGATAACATTGGACTAATAATAATAACAATAATTTCAATAGCCGATTTGAGCAGACGAAGTTTCAAGGGCCAGCTAGTACATATTATAAATTTTTGCAGGCAAGAGCTACGCCAGGCCAAGTACCTTGAAAACGCACTTGCGAACGCATTCTGGCGAAAAGCCATACAGATGCTTGGACTGCAGTAAATCCTTCTCGCAGGCTGCCAACTTGACAGCACACGTACGCACTCATTCTGGCGAGAAGCCATTTCGGTAAGTCTTTCAGTAATCTCAGAACGCCAACGTTTATTTCCCTTATGAGACTGGCATATTTCTTTTGATCTCCACAGTGTATATGTTAACCTTTTTGTTTGTGACCTTGAGGTAGAGAGCCAATGCCCTTGCTTCTTCAAGAATGAAGCTATGAGAGTTCGGTATCGGCAGAGTACTGTATTACCCATTAGGTCATCCCATCCGAAAATTCAAGGTTTCTAATGAACTCCTAGTATTCTGGATGGAGTCCTAACTAGCAGCTTGGGTCCAGCCATGGACTGTTTCAGTCTCAGGGGGAAGGCAAAGTCAGCAATAGTCACTCCTGTTCGTTCTAGCCTTGCTTGTTTGCATGTGGTGCTAACAGTGTACTTTGATAAATAGTTTAAGCTTTCACGTTAAGCGTTTCCACACGTAATGGAAAATCCATACTGATTTTTAGCCATTTCGTTCACATAAAATAACTAATATTCAGAAAAGACGATCAAACCACTCAAAGTTACGAGTCGAACAAACACGGAAGTGACTAACACTAAAATGCCTGTGGAATAGGCATATACAGGCTGGCCATTTGAAAACGAAACAGACGAGATTACAGACGAAATAAATTTTTTCGATAGAAATGCTCGGACAGGTCGATTTCTGTTTCGAGGGGGACAACTTAAGATGTAGGTTACGGACGCATAGCGCTTCAACACTTGCTACTACCCCCAATTTTTGAATAGGGAAAATGTGGTGAGTGATACCTCATTTCAAAGGTATTTTTATACTGATTTCAGCACAGTAATTGTTTTTTCATTTCATGCATTAGTTCTCGAAATACAGGGTGGCCATTTGAAAACGAAACAGACGAGATTACAGACGAAATGAATTTTTTCGATAGAAATGCTCGGACAGGTCGATTTCTGTTTCGAGGGGGACAACTTAAGATGTAGGTTACGGACGCATAGAGCTTCAACCCACGCTACTGCAACCCTCACCCCCAATTTTTGAATAGGGAAGGTGGGGTGAGTGATACCACATTTGAAAGGTTTTTCACAAAAAAACACTACAAGTGCCATGAAAACACCACTTCATTTTCAAATGCTTAGTCAAGAATATTTCGAGAACTAATGCATGAAATGAAAAAACAATTACTGTGCTGAAATCAGTATAAAAATACCTTTCAAATGAGGTATCACTCACCCCATCTTCCCTATTCAAAAATTGGGGGTAGTAGCAAGGGTTGAAGCGCTATGCGTCCGTAACCTATATCTCAAGTTGTCCCTCTCGAAACAGAAATCGACCTGTCCAAGCATTTCTATCGAAAAAATTTATTTCGCCTGTAATCTCGTCTGTTTCGTTCTCAAATGGCCACCCTGTATTTCGAGAACTAATGCATAAAATGAAAAAACAATTACTGTGCTGAAATCAGTATAAAAATACCTTCCAAATGAGGTATCACTCACCCCATCTTCCCTATTCAAAAATTGAGGGTGAGGGTTGTAGTAGCAAGGGTTGAAGCGCTATGCGTCCGTAACCTACATCTTAAGTTGTCCCCCTCGAAACAGAAATCGACCTGTCCGAGCATTTCTATCGAAAAAAATTATTTCGTCTGTAATCTCGTCTGTTTCGTTTTCAAACGGCCACCCTGTATGTAATGCTACTAGTAGAGCTACTAAGGCTCTTATGGCGTGCAGGCGTCTATGCGGCAGGAATTGGGGTTGTAACCCAAAAATACTGCGATGGATGTACGTCATGATTGAGAGACCTATAATCACATATGGGGCAGTAGTCTGGTTTGCTAAAGCAAGTCAGACAAGTACGAGGAAAATGCTCAATAAAGCACAGAGGCTTGCCTGTGTGTGCATCACGGGGGCCATGAGAACGTGCCCAACCAGAGCACTTGAGATCATAACAGATCTCACACCCCTACATCTGGTGATCGACATTTCTAAGTTTGCATAAGCATGCACAAATATCTCCAACAAATGAGCGTCTAACATTAACTTCGGGAACGTCTTCCATATTTATTTCAATATTCGGAGTCATAATATTAGTAACATTATTACTATTTTGGTAAATAGCAGCTACCCCACCTTTTGGAACAGTATCTCGTTTGAATTGAACAATACAATTGAAATTAGGTATTTCAATCGGATTATCACGCGTCATGCATGTTTCGGTAAGAAGTAACACATTGGTTTGTCTCGTAACTGAATCTTGTAAATCGTATTTGTGACTATGTAGACTTTGGCAATTGAAAGTCATTATTGAAATGCCGTTTCTATTACTAATGAAATCTAAGACACTTTGAGCTATCGTCTGAACACTATTTAAAGACAGTCTTTTGAATTCTTGCAACAAAGATGCAGTCGATGCAGCTTGCCTCCGATAAAACTTAAATGAAGAATTATCATTTTTTGTCGTGATATACAATTTTTCAATATTAGTCACCCGAGAGAGTTCAACATAGACGAGTTCCTGAGGATGTGATTTACTATACTCATAACTATTTCGTCAAAAATTCCACCTTGCGACTTATGTAAAGTTAGAGCAAGAGCTGAAGTTAATGGAAAATGCGATTGGCTGTTAATGAAATATTTAAATGGGAACAGCGAGATTGCCGACTCCATTTTGCACTGCTAGAGTGGCTGCACGCATCTGTCTAGTCGCAAGCACCCAAACACCGTGCCGAAGTCTGCTGAACTGAACCGACGATACACGGCTGTGTTAGGTTTTTCGTAACGGAATTTCTACATTCGGTCCCCGCGCTCAAAGCCTGAGATAAAAGCTATGCAATAGCTTAAAAAATTAGGTAAATTGCTCTTGCCGCTCTCGAGTGTTCGCAAACCATATGAAATTGGTCTTTCATTTCAATTCATGTGGATGAATTTAAAAAATTCTTGGTTACGCGCCGGACAACCTCTAAGTTTTCTCAATTTTCTTATGTCCCGGGCAACTTTTTACTTTTTTCCTGTCATAATAACCTTCCCCAGATAATAAAAAATAAAACAAAGGAGGAATAGGGTAAGTGCAACCGGTTGTGGCCACTTTAAGACATTTTCCAACTTCACATTGTGATCATTTCACTATTCATGCACAGCTTCACAATTAAAAATATGAAAACGCTCCGTATGAATATTGTGATTAGTAGGTTGCCAAGCAAAAATTGTCTTTATGGCGAATAAAATAATTAAAAAATGAAAAGGAGAGCGAGTGCAATTTATCCATTTGTGGCCACATTTTCCACCAGTTGTGGCCACACAATTTTCCATTTGTGGCCAGTCACGGTTTTGGTTAAACTTGTACAGTTTGATACTCACTTCCATCGAAATTCAACAAACCTTCTCATAAATAACAAAAAATATATTAGAATTTTATGAAAATATAGATACAAATAATAAAAAAATTATAATCTTTCTTATACTCAAATAAAAAAATTCATCGAAATATTTAGGTTTCAAAAAAAATTTTTTTTCAAACAAAACATGGTCCGCGATCATCAGCAGTATGTTCTTCAATTTTCGTGATGACCTTCTTTCTAATACCACAGAAGGTCTGGAGATTCATGCTATTTTCAGTTATCCACTTCTGGAGATTGCACAGAACTATACCCTTTCAACTTCAAATTGAGATTAATCACATTCAAATTAGGATTGGTGATCATTGATATTTTTTTCTTGTAGGGTACAAAGTTTTTTATCATAAAGATTTATTTCGGAAAAACGTTAGCAGACTTGCTCGACTCCAGCTCGTTATATTCATAGCCCCATCCTTACAATGATATTACAATATATCTTCTTTCTAGTCTTTCTCAAATTTCTCTAGTTTTCAGTCTCAGCCATTTCGTCAATATAACAACTTTGTGTTTTATTATTGAGCCTTTTTCATGAAGCTTATCATTTTCATTTGCTTCCAGATACTCCAATTCATTTATCGGACGATATTGTTAAGTTTTTCATCTTTGTTTGTTACATACGATGCAGTATTATCTATCCTTTACTATCTAGTGGCCACAACTGGGTTTGTACGCTCATGATATGAGAATGATATAAAACATTTACTATTTGTAACGCATATGTTGAAAAAAAAACATTGGAAACACACCCTGTGTTTCTTAATCGCACTTCTAAGCATTCGCCTACTACCCCGTCATGTCAAGAACTAAATGAAAAAGCAACGAATTTCGTTATCTCTTTTAAGAAATGAGCTTGCAGCGTGCAGGAATAATGGAGGATGACAAAGAAGGCAAATTTCAATGGCTTATTCGAATGTACTACGTTTTATTCAAGAAAATGATCTCGAGTGGCCACAACTGGAACGATGGCCACAACCGGTGCCCTTACCCTATGTGCAATTGGACTCGGCTTGTGATTGTTCTAATGCTGTTATTAATTTTACAGCTGTCCAGTGTGTGATCGAAGATTTTCACAGTCGTCATCGGTGACTACGCACATGCGAACACATTCAGGGGAACGTCCATACCGTTGCAGACTCTGCAAAAAAGCTTTTTCGGACAGCAGCACACTTACGAAGCATCTGAGAATACATTCTGGGGAAAAACCTTACGAGTGCAAACTCTGCCTGCTGAGGTAAGAATCCTTAGAATATAGAAAATACACTGCGCAAAAATATTAACGCACATTCTGAAAATCTCAATTTTAATGAAAGTTAACTCTATATTGACTTTATAACTTATTTTTTATGTTCCCTAAGAAAGGTTTTGAACGAAACAAGACACATTAAAGAAGAGAAATGAACAATTTTCAAAATACTGAAATGCTGATAAGTGATTTAATACTTGGTATTTCCACCCCTTGCGTTAATTACAGCTCGGCAACGACGGTTCATACTCAAAATGAGTGATCTCAACATGTTCTGATCTAATCCTTCCCAGATTTCTCCGAGTTTGATTCCTAAGTCATTAAGAGTAGCTGGATGATTTTCTAAACTTCTCAGCCTTCTATTGAGGTTGTCCCAGACCTTCTCAATCGGATTGAGATTTGGACTTCTTACTGGTCATTCCATTCGAGAGACTTCAACCTCTTCAAGGTACTCCTGAACGATGCGCGCACGATGGGATCTAGCATTATCGTCCATAAAAATGGAATTTTCACCAATGTATGGCGCAAATGGCACTACATGCTCTTCAAGAATGTTCCTTATATACTTATCAGCATTCAAAGCTCCATTATCAACGACCACTTGGTCTGTGCGAGCAGTCAAAGATATTCCACCCCATACCATAATCGATCCTCCCCCGAAACCAGTATTCAGGAAATTGCACTGAGCATATCTTTCATGTGGACGTCTGTATACAAGGGAACGTCGATCACAATGGACGAGGCAGAATCTAGACTCTTCTGTGAAGAGAACTCTTTCCCAATCGGCCTCTTCCCAATGGATATGCTCTCTCTCAAAATCAAAACGCGCTCTTCGATAGGCTGGGGTAAGATCTGGGCCTCTTGCCGCGACACGAGGCCTTACATCATATTCTCTGAGGCGATTCCTCATTGTCTGAGTGCTAATTTGCACCCCATGAGTTTGTTCAATCCGATTTTGAAGGAGGCGAGCGGTTGCAAACCGTTGTCTCAACGAAGAAACTCTCAAGTAACGTTCTTGAATGGCAGTTGTTACCCGTGGTCTACCCTGTCTTGGTCTTCGGACATTCATACCTGTCTCCCTGAATCGCTGCAACATTCTAAACACAATTGTATGGAAAACTCCAAACCTTTCTGCAATTCTTGTGTAGGACCACCCTTCTTCTCGCAAAACTACCGCTGGTGCACATTCCTCTTGGGTCAAATTGCGTGTTTCGCACGATCAAGGGTAGAAAATCAAACGGAAGGAAAACTATTGATCACTAGAATTGATCGAGAACAACTGATTTTAGAATGGAGCCAATACATTCAAAATCTGATAATATCATCTTTTTTATTCCTGCTGGGACAAAACATCTGTATTCAAGAGAAACGTTGAAAGTGGATAACATATGCATGCATAATTCTGATAAAAATAATTATCATTGAGAACACCTTCAGTTGAAGAATAAATCTGAGATTTCCATAATGTGCGTTAATTTTTTTGCGCAGTGTATATTCTAAGTAAGAATCTAAGATTGCATGTATTCCATCACCTATTAGTTTGAAAACCTTAAGATAATATTCATGATCTACCGTTTGGTTTCATGAAAGTGAATGGACTGAATATTTCTTGATTCAAAATGACGATCTTTTTTTTTAGGTTCAGTCAAAGCGGCAATTTGAATCGACACATGCGTGTTCACGGTGCTGCCGCAACCATGCTTACCTCGTGACCTGCATTTTGGGCCACCTTGAGACCAAATTGGCCATCCGAAATCATTAAACTCTCTACCAAAGCAAAATAAATGAATAGAAGTCCTGAAGAGCATATTAGGTTCACCCTGAATGTTGCAATGGATATCCACAGCGTTATGCAACGAATATCCTAGAATAATTCATCTTCAGGTTTGTGAAGGACATTGAGAGATTTAACGATCGTCGACAATAAAAAAAATCAATGAGAACAGTTTGGGCTTGTTGAGAGGCTACGATAGATTAACCAGTATCTAACATGAACAACGATAAATCGTCAAATAACCAAAGAATAATCTGAAGATTTGAATATTTGTCTATTTACTAGTCATTTTGTACATAGCTACATTCTTTAACGTACTGAGAATCAAAGTGAATGTTGTTATTTTTATTATTGAATAAACATGATTTTCCATTATTGCTATTATTATTGCCGCTATAGCATTCAGAAAATAGATCCTTTGGATTATTTTTGAAACAGATATCATATTCTGCTGGAAAGATATTCATTCTCGAATATTACACCATGACTTGAATGAAAAACCTTTTGAAAATGATAAAATTAAAAAAACTTTGGAAGGATTAATCCATCTGGGTAAGAAAGAGAATATAACAAGAATAAAATCATATTACGTAGGTTATGAAACGATCGAAATCGATTGTAATACCTACACTCCTACATTGCTTTCATAGTCATATTGCTATCTTCCTAATTTATAACAATATGGCTATGATATTACGTATTCTGTTTCGAGCGTTAATTGCAATGTTGCTTGTAAATTTTGTTATACCAATTTGCTATCAGGGTCTTCAAATACCGGCGATTTAAGATTTGAAAAACTGTATTTTATGCAACGATATAGCAATACTTCATGTTATCAATAATTGTTATGGGCTCTGAAGAATCGCACTGATCATCTAAAAATATATAATCTAGTTGGTTTTTCATTTTTATCTTTTACAAAAAAATTTTCTTCACGAAATTTGGTGAAAATCGTTTTTATGTCCCTAATTACATACCATGATTTTTTCGAAATATTTTTTCACTTTATTTTGTGATTCGATATCGAAAAAGTAGCCTAATTTTCAATCGGAAACTTTCACTGCAAAATATCTGCTTTTCGAAAAATACGGTATTCTTTTTTGTTCGTTGAAATCTTTAATTTCTGATGGTGTGAGAAAAATATGCATAACCATTGTAAATTTTCTCAGGAAAAAATTGCAGCGGGCAATTTTTTTAAATGAAATCTTTTTATTTATATTTTAAACAACGATTTTTGCATGTTTTTGTAATCTTTATGTTTCATGGATTTGTAATGTTTTTTGTTTATCAATGTGAAGTGTGGAACTAAAGTTTTTCGAGTAATTCAGGTGTAGATTTTGTGCATTTTCTGGGAGATTTCAATGAACGATAATCCCATCGATTAAAAAAAAACGATATTTTGTAAAGAGAATTGTGTTTTTTTACCGGAAAATAATTAGCGGTCAAGTGAAATTTTTGGAAATCTCTGTTATCGAGAAAATATTTTCCATAGTTCAGACAAGTTAAGTTCTTGAATTATCATCTGTAATGCGAGAGTAACAATTCGTTTAAAGTTCTCAATGTGAGTATTAGTGAAAGCAACGAAAAAAAATTCTCAGGAATGCAGAAAAAATAATTTGTAAATAGTTCTCAATGCTTTTTAGAGAATAATTAACAGAACATGTAAAAAATTCATTACTGAAAATTCAAATTTCCCTACCATGACAAAAAAAAAATTCTCCAGAATTAAGAATTTGCGGAAATTATCCTTAACTTTAAAAAATAAAAAAAAAAACTGAACTCGTCTGAACTATAAGAAAATATTTTCTAGATAACAGAGATTTCCAAAAATTTCACTTGACCGCTAATTATTTTCCAGTAAAAAAACACTTTCGGAATGAGAATGAAAATTGAAGGCAAAATCGTTTTTCCTGAATATCTCGAAAAATATTCATTTTTGAATAAAAGTCTTAGACGTATACTCCTATTAATTTTTGACGAAGATTTCGAAAATGCTTCGAAAAAATGAAGTTCCATTTTGAAAAAAACGATTTTTTGATGTTTCGTCACTTCTAACTTTGACAAAGAATTTGTGACCTCCTGTATCATATTCTGAAAATCATGCTATCAAAAAAGAAGCATCAGCCTTTTTTCTGGGAGATTCTCGAAAATGAGAATCGTTAATGAAAAAAAACCTCAAAGTTGTCTATATTTCAACAGAGTTCAATTTTAAGATTTTTTTTTCGTATTTTCCTCATTTAAAGAGAACTTTCTAAGGAAAATTCAAACTTTCGGTATCAAAAAGACTCAGAATTCAATGGAGAATCTATTCTTGCAATAAAAAATGGGTCTTCCCATTTGGAAAACGAAAGTTGATGTCACTTCCGGAAAAACCGAAAGTCCCAGAACTTTCAAAAAATATACGAGAAGTTGTCTTCTCACTTGAAGCTCACCTTTAGAATTTCAATGAATCTTGTGTCTTTAATAATAATATTCTATAGAGCCATATACAGCAGACACTGATCAAGGCAAAATTTTGCAATTTCCCAGTGGTATTAAAAAAAAATAAAACACATTGAAAACAGATGTTATATTTTGCATTCAGTGAAAAATGGCTATAAACGCAAAAGTTGAAGATTTGAGTTGAAAGAAATATCTGTTTCACTAAAATGAAGCTTTCTGAAGATCAAGGTGAACTTTCTTCGATTTATTTTCAAAATATATCTACAATTTTCATATTTCGTAGAAATCATAAATTTTTTTTTCAACACACCATAAGTCAATAATAAACAAGCGGCTATCTAATTTACTTTGGGCGTTCTTTATATACAGGTTCGATTATACTTACAACAACATCAAATGTGCTAAATTACATACATTTCAATCTAATCAGACTTCTAAAATTTTCAAAAAATCCAACCCAACTCAATAAAATAAATCTTGCTTATTTTTCCTGATATCTTCGAAACCTTCCGGTTTCTGAAGTATATCCGGCGCCATTTTGTATCTACAGAAGTTTATACTCCTCTGAAGATATTCATAACTCAAACCAGCATCATTGTCGTCAATTAAAGAGTCGCAACTTTTAGAAACTTCAAAGCGAGTCCACTTATAATTGGCACATTTTCTAGTACCAGAACAACTTTGTATTAAGTTTAATACAACCGGGTGACTCAGTCCAAAAAATTCATTTCCTCTAGGTCTCGTACTCACAACATTGAGAGAAAGGGAGTCGTTTATTCTCTGGAGCAAGAGAGAATGGCAAATATCCGGAGTATCCCCAACAATAGGTGAAACGTTGTCGTCAGAAGCTATTTCGAATCTGAAATTTGAAGTGTAAACAAACATCAATTAAAAAAATTAATAAATACCTTGGTAGATCATTCGCATCAGAAATCTTGCAGGTATAGATGCATTTCACAGTTGGATCCTTCAAACTCCCATAAATTCTAGTCGATACATATCCCACAGGAAATATAACTTCCTCGGTGTGAAACTGTGGTTTATCCGGTATCACTTCTCCAAGAGAATGAAGAGTTAATCTTCCTAAATCAATAGGGAATATGGGTTTTCCCGTGCTATCTAATGGTATAGGAGGAACAACTTTCTTTTTGCTTTTGGAAGGTTTCCGGGAATGGGACTTTCTCTCTTGTCTCGACTTAGACTCTCCCCGACTTTTAGGAGGTTCTGTCGTGGTTGAATGCTTTCTCTTCAATTTTTTCGATTCAACTACAGGTAGAGGAGCATCTACTACTGAAGATCCAGATTTCTTTGCATACAGCTGTACTTCACTGGCTGTAGAAGGTTCGAATTCGCACAGTTTCTTCAGGAGGAATTTCCGTTCTTCCTTTTGAATTAGAATTTTTACTTGAATTTCGTCGATTTCATCTACTAATGCTGCGTTTTCCTACAATCACATCATAAGTTAAGAAGAATAACATAAAAGCGGTAATGGGGGTTATTACATGTACATACTCCCGGATGAGGGTTTTAACGTAATTTAACTTCTGCTCGTACTTTCCGACTGGTCTTTCTAAATGGTTTAAATTATTGTTTCTGTTAGAATACATCTCGAATTCCGACGTAAACATAACACACGGAAATCAGGCTTGGATAATAATAAAAATAAACACGACTTGACACTTGGAAAGTTAGGTTATGTTATTTATTATAGAAGTCTATGGTTAGAGCATAGACAGGAAATACAATTTCGCAGATGGCCTCTGCCTTTGAAGATTTTTAAAAATCTTTTCTTCCGAGAATCACATTTTTTCATTGCCAGGACCTTTCCAAGATTAAATTTCCAGAAAATAAACTGTAAAAACGTGCAAGAAACGTACTGAACCATTATTTTCAATCAGTTCACATCGTCACATATAAATAACGAATTCATTTCGCATTTTCCATGAATTTCCTTATCGAGAAGGAATATAAAGTGTGTTTGTTCTCTGTCGAGACACCCGGTATATTTCTTATACCATTATTTTTATTCTGAACAGGGGTCGTTGTGGTTACATTCAGCCTTCCGGGAACTTCGACCGCAAAGATATTTTGTTTCTTATCCAACTCGTTCATTCAAATCCCAAGGAGGCCATTAATGGCATTCATAAATCGAACGACATCCTTAGGAGCTTGAGCTGTTACCTCATGAGGATCCAGAACCGACTTCCCCATGTGAATGGTTCTTAGTTCCGCCAGCTCTGGACACTTGCATACCATGCATAGATAAGTAAGCCATTTCTTTCTCTGATCCACATAGCATGCAGGTTTCATCTGCTGATTTTCCCATGCGATACAAGGGATATTTGTATTCCACTAATCTCTTGGCTTGCTCAAGTCTGGGAGTATTTCTCCAGAGCATTTTTCGCTTTCTTGTATTGGTCTCTTCCTAGCCCACAGAAAGGTTCGGGTCCAACAGGCTTCAGCCTTGAAGCTTTCTTCGCGAGTTCATCGGCTTATCTCATAGAGATTAAAAAAATTTCCCGAAACTTTGTTTGGGGACATCTTTTGAGGTATATTTGAGGCTTGAAAGGGCCTCTTTAAGAGGGGACGCTTCTACCTTCTACCTCAAAATTAATAGGGAAGAGGGGTTGAGTGATACATTAATTTAAAGATCTTGGAAGCCTGTTTGTAGTGTTAGAAAAAATTATTTTAACGAACCGTTTTTGCAAAAGATTAAATGATGAATATTTTTGTTATTTTTACAATTTATAAGCCCACTTTACTGAGCCTTTTAATCAAACTTGAAAATTCTTAAAAATTACATTTCTGAAATTTAATTGCTTATGATTCGGAATCCCTGAATTTCTTTCACTCTGATAAAAATGAAGTACACAATATATTTGTATCTATATTTATTCATTCATATAATAGTTATTGTACAATCTTTTAAATTGAATGATGGGTGTAGAGTTCATTTATGAGTATGCCATTTATTGTAGGTTATAGGCGTCCAGTAATTTGATGATCATTATTCACGGATATTGATCACACGCGTGAATATTGAACACCAAATTGCTTCAAAATTTCATTCAAAATGTATGGTTTATATTATTTCAATTCTGTGAAAAATTTCAATGACTCATTAAATTTAAATTAATGCTGTTGAAAACTCAGGGGTAGCCCCTTTGATGATTGAGCTTTTCGAAATTTCAGAAAAATAAAATGAATCATTCCTAAATTGATATCTACATAGACTTCTATGTGTATGCAGAATGTAGTTAATTTATATGGCTGCTTTTTGACATTCAATATTTAGGTTTTTTAATGGTTAATCAAACTTTTAATCTACCATTAAACAAGGTATCCACAGCACCATCAATGAAATATCCTGTTCTATGGTGAATTAAAATTAGGATGACTCATTAAATTTTTATTTACTTCAAGATACTCATGATGCAGATTCTCCAACTTAAAAAATTGAAGTGAACTAGTAAAAAAGGATCAAGAGATATTCATTCATATATCAGATTTTTAATATAATGTCAGATTCTTAAAGCCGTCAAGAGGACTGAATCCTTCTGGTAGAAACCTCGAAAGTAAAAATTATCATCATTCGGGTATGAAACTTAAATATTTCCGAAATTTTTCAATATTTGTTCCTAAACAGAATAAAATTACTCACTTCAACCGTGATGTGAATTTTGAATAAGTTGAAGCTTCAAAGGTGTTGTCGGAGGATTTTCAATCTGAAAGAAAAAGAGAATTGTGTGAACAACACAACAAAGTTATATGATACACATAGATGATATTGGATAATGTCAGATACTTAAAGCCATCAAGAGAACAAAGTTCTTCTGGTAGAAACCGCGAAAGTAAAAATTATCATCATAGAAGTACCAAAAACAGGTGTTCATTATTATAAGTTTCCTCACCTTGCTGAAAGTTCACATCCTAAAATATCTCATCCAGATTAAACAAAAGTTTACACCTGAAATTGAAAAAATAAAATTAGTAAAATTCCTGTTACATCTTAATAACATTTAAAGCAAAAATATTCATCAGTTCGAAAACATAATCATTAATGTAGCTCATAAACTCTAGTCTGGCATGACATTTTGAATCATCATTATGAAAGGATAATGAAATTAACTTCTAAAGTAAACTTATTAAAAAAAAAAAAAAAAATAAACAATTTTCTTCAGTGAAAAATGACTACTTACAAAATTTTGATTGATGACTTTGAACAATTGGAAATTTCTATGCCAGATTTCTGAACCTGAAAAATGAAAAAAAAAAATTGAAAAAAAAAAAAGAGTCCTTCTGGTAGAAACCGCGAAAGTAAAAATTATCATCATTGAGGTATGAAACTTTAAAGAATTACCAAAATTTTACAACATTCCTTTTTCAATAAATTGAATTTACTTACTCTAAACATGATGTTTATTTGAAAAAATTGGACCTTTCAGAAGTTTGGTCTAAGGATCTTCAATCTGAAAAAAAAAAGAAAATTGTGTGAAAAACAAAACCAAATTATAGGATGTTTATTATAAGAATTAGATAGGGTCAGATACTTCAAACCATCAAGAGGACAAAGTCCTTCTGGTAGAAACCGCGAAAGTAAAAATTATCATCATAGAAGTCTCGAAAACAAGAATTATTATAATAAGTTTTCTCACCTTGCTAAAAGTGTGCATCGTGAAATATCTCAGCCGGATTAAAAAAAAATTTGTACCTGAAATTAAAGGAATAAAATTAGCAAAACTCCTGTTTCATCTTGATAACATTCGAAGGAAAAATATTTATCAGTTCAAACACATAATCATTAATGTAGCTCATAAACTCTAGTCTGGCATGACATTTTGAATCATCATTGTGAAGAAATAATCAAACTAACTTTCAAATTAAAGACATATAAAAAATTATAAAAACAATCATTTATCAGTGAAAAATAATTACTTACGAAGTTTGAATAAATGTTGTACTTGAAGAATTGGAAATTTTGGATGCCAAATTTTTCAACCTGAAAAATGAAGAAACATTGTAAGAAAAGAACAAAGAATTATGTTTTACATATAGGATTTAAGGAAATGTCAGATACTTCAAACCATCAAGAGGACAAAGTCCTTCTGGTAGAAACCGCGAAAGTAAAAATTATCATCATTGAGGTTAGGAACTTTCAAGAATTACCAAAATTTCTCAACATTAATTTCTCAATAAAATAAATTTACTTACTCTAAACATGATGTGTATTTGTGAAAATTGGACCTTTCAAAATTTTCGACCAAGGATCTTCAATCTGAAAAATGAGGAAATTGTGTGAAAAACAAAAGCAAATCATATGATGTATATTATAAGATATTAGATAGGGTCAGATACTTCAAACCATCAAGAGGACAAAGTCCTTCTGGTAGAAACCGCGAAAGTAAAAATTATCATCATAGAAGTCTCAAAAACAAGTATTTATTATAATAAGTTTTCTCACCTTGCCAAAAGTTTTCATCGTGAAATATCTCAGCCGGATTAAACAAAAGTTTGTACCTGAAATTAAAGAAATAAAATTAGCAAAACTCCTGCTACTTCTTTATAACATTCAAAGGAAAAATATGCATCAGTTCAAAAACATAATCATTAATGTAGCTCATAAACTCCAGTCTGGCATGACATTTTGAATCATCATTGTGAAGAAATAATCAAATTAACTTTCAAATTAAAAACATATAAAAAATGAGAAAAACAATCATTTATCAGTGAAAAATAATTACTTACGAAGTTTGAATTGATGAACTTGAAAAATTGGAAATTTTGAAGCCAGATTCGCCAACCTGAAAAATAAAGAAAAATTGTAAAAAATGAACAAAGAATTATGATTTACATATAGGATTTTAGGAAATGTCAGATACTTCGAACCATCAAGAGGACAGAGTCCTTCTGGTAGAAACCGCGAAAGTAAAAATTTTCATCATTGAGGTTTGAAACTAAAGAATTAGAAAAATTTCTCAACATTCATTTCTCAATAAAATGAATTTACTTACCCTAAACATGATGTTTATTTGTAAAAATTGGACCTTTCAAAAGTTTTTTCCAAGGGTCTTCAATCTGAAAAAAAGGAAAATGTGTGAAAAACAAAACAAAAGGAAATGATGTATATTATAAGGTGTTAGATATGGTCAGATACTTCAAACCATCAAGAGGACAAAGTCCTTCTGGTAGAAACCGCGAAAGTAAAAATTATCATCATAAAAGTCTCAAAAACAAGAATTTATTATAATAAGTTTTCTCACCTTGCTAAAAGTGTGCATCGTGAAATATCTCAGCCGGATCAAACAGAAGTTTGTACCTGAAATTGACAAAATAAAATTAGCAAAACTTCTGTTTCATCTTAATAACATTTGAAGAAAAAATATTCATCAGTTCAAAAACATAATCATTAATGTAGCTCATAAACTCTAGTCTGGCATGACATTTTGAATCATCATTGAGAAGAAATAATCAAATTAACTTTCAAATTAAAAACATAAAAATGAGAAAAACAATCATTCATCAGAGAAAAATAATTACTTACGAAGTTTTAATTGATGAACTTGAAAAATTAGAAATTTCGAAGCCGGATTCGCCAACCTGAAAAATAAAGAAAAATTGTAAAAAACGAACAAAGAATTATGATTTACATATAGGATTTTATTAAATGTCAGATACTTCAAACCATCAAGAGGACAGAGTCCTTCTGGTAGAAACCGCGAAAGTAAAAATTTTCATCATTGAGGTTTGAAACTAAAGAATTTGAAAAATTTCTCAACATTCATTTCTCAATAAAATGAATTTACTTACCCTAAACATGATGTTTATTTGTAAAAATTGGACCTTTCAAAAGTTATTTCCAAGGGTCTTTGATCTGAAAAAAAAAAGGAAATTGTGTGAAAAACAAAACCAAAGGAAATGATGTATATTATAAAGTGTTAGATATGGTCAGATACTTCAAACCATCAAGAGGACAAAGTCCTTCTGGTAGAAACCGCGAAAGTAAAAATTATCATCATAGAAGTCTCAAAAACAAGTATTTATTATAATAAGTTTTCTCACCTTGCTAAAGGTGTGCATCGTGAAATATCTCAGCCGAATTGAACAAAATTTTGTACCTGAAATTAAAGGAATAAAATTAGCAAAACTCCTGTTTCATCTTAATAACATTCGAAGGAAAAATATTTATCAGTTCAAACACATAATCATTAATGTAGCTCATAAACTCTAGTCTGGCATGACATTTTGAATCATCATTGTGAAGAAATAATCAAACTAACTTTCAAATTAAAGACATATAAAAAATTATAAAAACAATCATTTATCAGTGAAAAATAATTACTTACGAAGTTTGAATAAATGTTGTACTTGAAGAATTGGAAATTTTGGATGCCAAATTTTTCAACCTGAAAAATGAAGAAACATTGTAAGAAAAGAACAAAGAATTATGTTTTACATATAGGATTTAAGGAAATGTCAGATACTTCAAACCATCAAGAGGACAAAGTCCTTCTGGTAGAAACCGCGAAAGTAAAAATTATCATCATTGAAGTAGAAAATTTCGAAGTGTTTCCAAAGGCTTAAAAAAAATAGTGCAACACACTACAGCCTAAAGTAAACTGGAAATTATGTTAGTCCTGAGTAACATAACTTTAAAAAAAATTTTACTTACATCAATCATGATTATCATCTCAGAAAGCTTCATTCATGTGTTCCTAAAAAAAAAATGATGAGCATACTCCAGACAATCTGACAAATCAAAAATATGATCATTTAACTAAACACTAAAAGAGCAATAGGCTCTAATAATAGAAAGTAAAAAAAATAAAGTTTCAAACTTACCTTGGATTCAGATGAACAATCCAATTTCGTTGCTGAAATAAACTGATTAATAGAAACGAAACACTAAAAATAGATAACCAAACTTATAACAGTACCAAAAAGAAAGAACATGTGCAAGATGAAAAAAAACACGAATTCATAAAAGTGATTTTATTCAAAACAAATCACCAATTTACATTTCAGTTGTTTTAGGTTTCACAATACTCAAAAAGTCTGAGAACTCCTGGTAGGGGGTCTTTGTAAGGGGCATATCAGCCCACAAGTCAGGAGTCAAGTAGGCATAAGTCTTGGCGATAGCAGCAAAAGTAGCTTTGGCAAAGTTACCCAAAGTTCCAGTTGATCCTCTGGCGGAGGTGTAGCAATCTTCGATTCCAGCCATCTGCAACAGTTTTTTCGGCACAGGGGCTGAAACAATGCCAGTACCTCTTGGGGCTGGGATGAGCCTTACAGTGACACTTCCACACTTGCCAGTTACCTGAAATACAAGAAGTTAACCAATATTCTAGCTCTACAATTAATTATTGGTGTGAAGTTATCCACGATATTTATGATTTTTCCTACGGTTAAGACTTACTCCTAAACAGATTGAGCCACTACCTCTAGAGACAAGAGAAAAAACTGGAATTTTTGATAGATTTTTGCTTAAATCTCCGTTGATAAGGGACGATCGTTGAAAATCTTTTCAATATCATAATCTGCATGGCTTAAAGAATAGAATCAAGCTCTCAAAACAATTTGGCGCACTTTCTGAAAGACAGGAAATGAAAAAAACTGTCATTTTGACACTTTTTTGCTTATATTTTTAACAATCGTCCCTTATCAACAGAGATATAAGCAAAAAAGTGTCAAAATGAGAGTTTTTTTCATTTCCTGTCTTTCAGAAAGAGAACCAAATTGTTTTGAAAACGTGATTCTATTCTTTGAGCCATGCAGATTATGAAAGTGAAAATATTTTCAACAATCGCCCCTTATCAACAGAGATATAAGCAAAAAAGTGTCAAAATGACAGTTTTTTTCATTTCCTGTCTTTCAGAAAGAGAACCAAATTGTTTTGAAAACGTAATTCTTTTCTTTGAGCATTTTAGATAATGATAGTGAAAAGATTTTGAACGATCGTCTCTTATCAACAGGGATATAAGCAAAAAAGTGTCAAAATGAGAGTTTTTTTCATTTCCTGTCTTTCAGAAAGAGAACCAAATTGTTTTGAAAACGTGATTCTATTCTTTGAGCCATGCAGATTATGATAGTGAAAAGATTTTTAACGATCGTCCATTATCAACGGAGATATAAGCAAAAAAGTGTCAAAATGACAGTTTTTTTCATTTCCTGTCTTTCAGAAAGGGAACCAAATTGTTTTGAAAACGTGATTCTATTCTTTGAGCATTGTAGATAATGATAGTGGAAAGATTTTAAACGATCGTCCATTATCAACGGAGATATAAGCAAAAAAGTGTCAAAATGAGAGTTTTTTTCATTTCCTGTCTTTCAGAAAGAGAACCAAATTGTTTCGAAAACGTGATTCTATTCTTTGAGCCGTGCAGATTATGGTAGTGAAAATATTTTTAACAATAGTCCCTTATCAACCAAGGTATAAGCAAAAAAGTGTCAAAATGACAGTTTTTGTCATTTCCTGTCTTTCAGAAAGAGAACCAAATAGTTTTGAAAACGTAATTCTATTCTTTGAGCATTGTAGATAATGATAGTGAGAAGATTTTAAACGATCATCCCTTATCAACAGAGATATAAGAAAAAAATGTAAAAATGAGAGTTTTTTTCATTTCCTGTCTTTCAGAAAGAGAACCAAATTGTTTTGAAAACGTAATTCTATTCTTTGAGCATTGTGGATAATGATAGTGAAAAGATTTCAAACAATCTTCCCTTATCAACGGAGATATAAGCAAAAAAGTGTCGAAATAGAAATTTTTTCATTTCCTGTCTTTCAGAAAGAGAACCAAATTGTTTTGAAAACGTAATTCTATTCTTTGAGCATTGTAGATAATGATAGTGAAAAGATTTCAAACGATCGTCCCTTATCAACGGAGATATAAGCAAAAAAGTGTCAAAATGACAGTTTTTTTCATTTCCTGTCTTTCAGAAAGAGAACCAAATTGTTTTGAAAACGTAATTCTATTCTTTGAGCATTGTAGATAATGATAGTGAAAAGATTTCAAACGATCGTCCCTTATCAACGGAGATATAAGCAAAAAAGTGTCAAAATGACAGTTTTTTTCATTTCCTGTCTTTCAGAAAGAGAACCAAATTGTTTTGAAAACGTAATTCTATTCTTTGAGCATTGTAGATAATGATAGTGAAAAGATTTCAAACGATCGTCCCTTATCAACGGAGATATAAGCAAAAAAGTGTCAAAATGACAGTTTTTTTCATTTCCTGTCTTTCAGAAAGAGAACCAAATTGTTTTGAAAACGTGATTCTATTTTTAGAGCTTTGTAGATAATGATAGTGAAAAGATTTTAAACGATCATCCCTTATCAACAGAGATCTAAGCAAAAAAGTGTCAAAATGAGAGTTTTTTTCATTTCCTGTCTTTCAGAAAGAAAACCAAATTATTTTGAAAACGTAATTCTATTCTTTGAGCATTGTAGATAATAATAGTGAAAAGAAATTTAGAGATCCTCCCTTATCAACGGAGATAAAAGCAAAAAAGTGTCAAAATGAGAGTTTTTTTCATTTCCTGTCTTTCAGAAAGAGAACCAAATTGTTTTGAAAACGTAATTCTATTCTTTGAGCATTATAGATAATGATAGTGAAAAGATTTTAAACAATCATCCCTTATCAACGGAGATATAAGCAAAAAAGTGTCAAAATGACTTCTCACCTTGCATGGTACGGTGTGGGGTTTACCAATTTTGTTACCCCAATATCCTCTTCGTACTGGTACAACAGACAGTTTGGCAAGAATGATAGCGCCTCGAATTGCAGTTGCAACTTCCTTGCTACATTTAACACCCAAACCAATGTGCCCATTGCTATCACCAATAGCAACAAAGGCCTTAAACCTGGTACGTTGTCCAGCACGGGTTTGTTTCTGTACAGGCATGATTTTAAGAACCTGAAAGAAAATTACGTAAAATAACGCCACTAAACAATTTAATTCAACCTACCTCATCTTTCAGAGTGGAACCAATAAAGAAATCGATGATTTCGAATTCCTTGATGGGCAGAGAGAACAGATAGATTTGTTCCAAGTTCTGAATCTTGCCTTCTTTAACTAGACGACCTAGCTTGGTAACGGGAGTCCATTCTTTCTGGTCATCTTTACCACGTCCACGGCCTCTACCGCGACCACGACCGCGTCCTCTTGAACCCCCACGTCCGCGGGAACCGCCAAAGCCACCTCTGAAACCACCACGTCCACCGGCTGGAGCTGAATCCGCCATTCTGTAAAAAATAATGAAGAAACACGTTCGTAATACTAATACAAGATGGCCATGTTTCTACACAAGCACGTGGCGAAGTTCAGAAATCACTTCAAATACAAATAAATACTACAAAAACAGATACACACATTGAAACACAGTGTTTAAATTAAATGAACTTGAAATGTGTGCAAAATGGTATAATACAGACAAATATTTATAAAGTTACTTACGTATGAAACTTTACCGCTGAGAGAGAAACGGGTAAATGTGGTTAATGGACGTTTCTCGGCAGGAAGCTGAGCTCGGTGATTTCAGAGTCATAGAAATATATGCTTAATACTTACTCATCTATGTTCCAAATGGTCCTCTCCTGAGAAACTTACTTTCAGCTTTGAAAGATTCGCAATTGGCGAATCCAAAAATCTAAACTCCCTCTAGCGGCGATATATCGCCCTAAGAAAACAAGTACAAGTATACTTTGGAGTAATCCCGTTCAAAATACATGGTTTGTTATATAAATCAGTGATATTTTCATTTATTATACGAAGATTGGTGAAATTATTAGGTTTTCTGAATAGAAGAATTGATGCTGAGAAACTATCGAGAATTATAAGTTAACATAAGATTATTCTCAAATTCATGTGTTAAATTTCAGGTTAGAAGCTATATTGAAGCTGAGCAGATATAAGACGATTCATTTGAATAATATTGGGTAGGGGAATTATATTTTCATTATGAGTGAATGAATTATAACCCTTGATATATTGAAAGAAGGGAAGCTTGGGTGAGAAGATTGAAGATGGGAAACATGTTTGTTTTCTCTCTTCATTTTCAGATTGATAATTTTGCCATAGGTTTGTTGTAAAGAATTTTGTGGATATTTCATAATAGTTTATATATCTTTTCAGGTTCAAAATTTCAGCAAATGAAAGCTCCTGAGCTTAAAGCTACTGCTGTGACTTCTCAAAACTTGCGACGTAGTCAATATCCAGAACAAATGAATAGGGCTTGCATGGCCCAACATAAATTGGGGAGAGAATCTGGAAATGATACTCTTAGTGATAAACATATAATTTCTCAATCAACAACTCAGTGTACTCATTTCCATGATTTTGAAAGTGGTGTGTAAATCAAAGAAAAAAATGCTGCAATATTGTCTGCTTTGGGTGAAGAGGAACAATCTGCTGTGCATGTGCTATTCAAAATGCAATCTGTGAGATTTGAAAATGCAGAGGAAGTACCTGAAGACAATGGGACAAGTGAACACTGGTGATTTGATGTAAAATTTTGCTAACGCCATTAAAAATGAGAAAGAATTGGACTCCTTGACTGAATTTGCAAACACTTGGTTTGGAAGCTTATAAGTTTTCAAACAATTAAATTTTTTAAGTATCTTATAAATTTTCAAAGGTTCGTTCTATATTTATGTCGGCATTTTGTTTTAGTCTTTTCACTTTGACTTGGCAATTACATACATCTCTTCTGACTTTTTGTTATCATCTCTAGCAAATTTTCCATTGTAAACGAATATTTTATCAATAAAAACTTAAAAACAGGGACAGCATTTGTGGATTTATCAGCTGCATTACATACAGTATGGAAAGATGGATTAATTTATAAACTATATAATCATTTTAAATGTGGAAAAATGGTAAGACTATTGGAAAATATGTTATCCGACAGAAGGTTCCGAGTTTTTGTCGATAATAACAGTAGTAATTTCGAAACTTTGAATAATGGTCTTCCACAAGGTTCAGTTTTAGCACCACTTCTATTCAATTTATATTTGTGTGACATTCCATCTACTTCTTCGGAGAAATTTATTTATGCTGATGATATTGCTCTGGCTTTTCATCATTCTAATTTTCGAACATTAGAAAGTACCCTTTCCGCAGATCTGGACATAATGAAAAATTATTTTTTGAAGTGGCGTTTGTGCCCGAATGAAAATAAAACCGAAGTTTCGTGTTTTCATTTGAATAATCACCAGAAATATAGAAAATTGAGTGTAACTTTCGGTTCTTCTCCCTTAAAACATAATTTCAATCCTAGATACCTGGGAATCAAACTTGATTCCTCTCTAAATTTCAACGCCCATTTAGATGATCTGCGTTTGAAACTTAAAACTCGAAACAATATTCTTCAGAAACTAGCTGGTTCCTCATGGGGCGCTGATGCAACAATACTTCGAACAGCAGCGCTTGCTTTGGTTTATTCTGCTGCTGAATATTGTTGTCCTGTTTGGTTGAACAGTGTTCATGTAAAAAAAATTGATGCCCAACTAAATTTTCTATGAGGATTATTACTGGTACTATCAAGTCTACACCTACTCCTTGGTTACCAGTCCTCTCAAATATTGTCCCCCCCCATATTCGCAGAGAGACAACAGCTTTGAATTTTTGGAACAAATTCAATTCCTTTCCAAATTCGTTTCCCATACTCACCTATATTCCAGATAATAGGGTCCCCAGATTGAAGTCGCGTAAACCTTTTTGGTCAAATTTTCTGACTAATATGAATAGAAACGACAAAGAAATGTGGCAATCTGAATGGAATGTATCCAATTTTTTCAATAAAGATCTTATTTCTGATCCTTCCATCAGAGTTCCTGGTTTTGACCTTCCCAGGAGAATATGTTCTGTTCTAAATCGCATTAGAACAGGCCATGGACGTTGCAATAGCATGCTCTTCCGATGGAATTCGGTTGAGAGTCCTAGTTGTGAGTGTGGGGAAAATGAGGAGACTATAGAACATCTTATAAATAGTTGTCCCTTTTATAAATTTCAAGATGGTTTCGAGGCTATACATAAAGTAACGAATGCATTTCTAAAATGGGTGGTTAATTTCAAAATTATTGGATTTATTCTGAATATTCGGTTTCTTTTCTGCTTTTTTCTTTTTTCATTTCAGATTATTAAGAATCGCGAGTCGTTTTTGGGAAGAATCTATCGACGGATAACATGCAGATGATCTCACACTGATGTCTTTCAAGATTTTTCCTGATATTTAATATTTTATGTTATTTTTTTTACGGGGTGGCAGGTTTTTTCGGCTGAGGTTTTTTCCCCTGGCTCTATAGTATCATATGATACTAGTGATGATAGTATCGTATGATTCTATAGTATCATACGAAGAATGTTATGATACCCCGTTCTTTTTTTACCTCAGCTTAGGTACTTTTTGTTTAAACATTTATTGTATTATTTTAGCTCTCTATTTTCATAAGAATATATATATATATATATATATATATATATATATATATATCTATATTTGATTGTTATCTTAATATTGTGTGATGAAAGATATATACAATTTCCATTTTAAAATCACAAACAAAACACAAATAAAGACTGGAAAAAAATTTTAGAATCGTTTATTCATTTTGCAACACATGATTGAAGAAATGATTAAATGAAATGTTCTCAATCAAATTTCGTTCGTAATCTTCATGAAATGGAGCACCCACTTTCAAAAATGATTTGGGAAAACTTTAATAAATTATGAAGTCGTATGTTTCCAAATTCAACAGATTCATTCGAACCTGTGTGCAGCACGAATGATTCTGTTCCAATTGGATATCACTTCGAGGTAGTACCATTCATTTATGAATTCTGCAGAATCTCATGGATCCAGGAAATACTTCCAAATATATTATTCTACGTCATTTGAGTAATCCCAACAAGTGTAATACATGTTCATTTGACCAAAATAATTGTTCTTACAAGTAATTTAAATATCTTTGCATAAAATTCGTGGTGGAAAACGAGTTGTTCTTCTGAATTCGCCACACTTAATGTACAATCAGAAATGCATTAGCACACACAACCATCTTAAAAAGCCTATAAATCACTCCTAAAATGAAAATCTATTCATTTATTTCACAAAATGATATAAATATCTCGTTGTCATTCAAAAATTTACAAAAGAATCCCTAGCGCCACTCAGGCTGGTGGCTAAATTTCGAACCTAGAAAACAAGTACAACGGTAGTTGGATTCGCCAATATTTTATATTATTTTCCAATTTTACCTTCAAATAAATGTGTCATCCTGTTATTATTTTTGTTTTTCCCATCATAGCAAAAAGCACCTCGAAAATCAAGCCTAACTTAAATTTTAGGTTAAGCATCGTTTAAGTAATTTCGGAAACTTCATGTGTCAATTTTGTGTAGTTGTCAAATTTCCAATGAACTTGTTTTTATTTATTCTGTTCATTAAAAAAAATTCTGTTCCAGTTTCCAGTCAACTAAAGTAATGAACGAGGATGAATTTGATGACAACGATTCAAATTCGAAATATAACCACGAGCAAAAAGTCGTAGCCGCTGTATGGGTACACGAAAAAGAGTATAATAATCAAACATGGAAAGACATCCACAACAACTTTATGATAAGATTCAATATGAAGCCCCCAAATAGGTCGACTCTGTTGAACTGGGAGAAGAAACTTTTTCAGTTAGGGAATGTAGACGACAAGGAGAAATCTGGGAGACCTTTATCCCGACTCATGCATGTTCCTTACGTTAAGGCTTCTTTGGAAGAGTCCCCCAGATTATCTCTTAGGGAAAGATCCAAAATCCTTGGTTTACCAAGAACCACATTGTTGAAAATTATTCGAGAGGACTTGAAAATGGAATTTGAGCCTGAACAAGACGAAGATGAACAACCTTCATTCAACAAAAAGCATGCTCCTTACACAGCTGGACAGTGGAAAAAAAGAGAAGAGACAATAGTTAAACTAGATGATGTAAAACCACATGAGTTTATAGATTCATCATAGTATATCCTAATTTAAGAAATCAAGGGGGATGTGAAGTGTATTGATGCTATGTGATAAAATATTTTTATATTTCGTTGATTCCATATTAGGACTGCAAAAAGCATTGTCGAATTGAATATTTTCTGCTTGAAAAATATGTTGTTCATAAATATGAGTATTTCTTGAATTTTTCTGGGGTTAATGCAATTCTTTACTGTAAATTTTATATTGTTATTTTAAGTTTTGTATTTGTTGTTTTATCTGGTTAGTTTTTATTATAATAATAAACTAGGAAGTTTTTGCAAGAATTGTTTTTTAATTAATATTCCCCCCATTTTGAATTTATTATTCAAATTAGATTAATAGAGAACTGCAATGATTTGTGATTATGCCAGAAGTTTCAGAATGATCTTTGCAATATAACTTTAATTCCAAACCATTACCTTACTTTGGGACAACTGCAACCAAACTAAAAAGGATTTCATTTGATGTAATGAGGTCTCTAGAGGTTGTCACTTTTTTTTTAGTACTCGGTATCGACTTTCTCATTCATAAGCTGTTTCAGTCATGTTTTCTTCATAATTTGAATTTTTGAGTGTAAGAGATTGGGTAACAGGAAAAACTCAATTCATAATCAAGATTTATTTGTTCAGATTGATAATTCATCAAGAAATAAAATCAGTTCTACTTAATTTCTGAAAGTGGATATATTATACTTCTTGATTTTATTTAACAACTTGAATGTGATTGTACTGTTATTAGAACATTGAAGGTAACTTTGCAGTACCCTTTTAAATTTCAGTTTGCTGTTTGCTCAAATATGATAATACTCCAGGTGGTAGTGAATTTTTTTCGTTTTTTCTTTTCCTTTAGTAACATAAAACAACAATTTGATAGAGATTCGGATGGATTAAAAAAAAATTGATACAACTCATTCACTTATTTTTTCAGTCCAGAATATTTCACATTTATATTTCTTGAAAAAGCAGTCTGGTTTATCCAGATTAAGGAAAGTGCGATTACCTATTGCGAAAAATTTACGAATTCAAAAATTTCACCTATTTTGCCGATTTTTATTAACTCTTATTTTTCGAACTTCAAATTTAGCACATAGTTGGATACAATTTTAGAGCGCAATATACGAAATTGGCAAATGTCGGCATTATTCAAAATGGAAAAAAAATTTGGTATTTTTTCCCGGGTTTGAAAATTTGATATAAAACTATGTGTGTTCAAAAAATTTCGTCGTCAAGTAGGCTATGGAATTTTGAAGGTTTAATATTCTCACCCACAATATTGACGTTAAAAATTCCACAGCTTACTTGACAAATTTTTTTGAACGCACTACTACTACATTTCATAGGAAATCACGTAGGCCTTTTAGCTAATGACGCTGGAATGCGACTTACCAGAGAACAGCTGCCTGGATCCAAAATTATTTGTATCTTTGAAATTGAGTGAGAAGTGAGAATATGTAAATTTTTCAGTTTTTTTACCTGTCAGACCAAAATAATCCATTTTTCTGAAAGTTTTTTACGAAAATCGATTAAAAAAAAAATTAAATAATAGAAGAAAGGCTAATGCGTTAAACTTGTGCACTAATTTGTCAGGGGCCATTTCAAAAAATTGTTGCATGTTAACAAAGAAAAACACTTCGAATTTTTGAGACAAATTCTCAAGTTCAAGAAACTTCTATTATTTGAAAAATTTTCAAATTGATTTTTGTTTCAGAGACTGGAAATGAAAACCCTGAAAAACTTTCAAAAAAAATGCAAACTGTTTGGAATTGAACCATTTTTCTGAAATTTTTACTGTTTTTTCTTTCAGTCTCTGAACAAAAATAAACTAGAAAAATTATTCAAATAGTAAAAGAAAGAGGCGCCTCATAACACTTGTGCTTTTTTATTTGAAAAAATTTTTCAACTCGGTAACACTAAAAAATTCAGAAAAATGCAGATACCTACCATAATAAATTTAAATCAATGTTGGATGAAAAAGAAAAAAGTACCGAAAATACTCACAGCCTCCTGGACTATCAACTTTTGTATAAAATTTCTCCAATCTCAAATTCGATGACGAAAAAAATTCAATATAAAAAATCATAAAGAAAATTGAACAAAGATTCTAGAAATTGAACTGATATGCAACTTCCTATTATTCGAAGAAAATTTCTCATTGAAAGAAAAAAAAATTGAACACTAAAAAAAAGGTAATCAACTTGTTTATAATTTCATACAGGAGATTTTGTTTTGTTTCTGGTATTAATTTTTTTCGTGGCACTTTCAGATCAATCAGAAACAAGTTTCACTTTTCATATCAATTTGGAGATACAACAAAGTTGAAAAAAGTTTGGTTACATGCGAGGTGAGCGTAATAAAAACAAATTCAATAAATTAAATTAATATATTTCAAACAAAAACAAACAACATTATGTCAGTCGAAATTTCTGTTAATGTTCATATTCTTGATCATTTTATAAAAAAGATAATCATACCAAAATTTGTTTTTGCAACAAATTAGAACAGGCACTTATTTCATAGGTACTTTTTCGTGGAGAAAACAGTATTTTAGAGAGCAGGGAGGTAAACTCGTTTAAGAAAAATTTTGATCAATACTTGAACATCCTAAAAATAACTTACAATTTGAAAAAAGAGAAAAAGGAATTCCTTGACTGAATAATTTTGTTTATAATACAATTAGATACATTTTAAAGATACTTCAAGAACTTATTTGAAATGGTGTAGAGGATACAAAATCCGTTAGTTTCCAACTGGTTTTGATATGGTCCCATCGTTCTTTTGGAAATTGATCTTCAATGAAAAAATAATGATTCAAAGTTACAAAAAAGTAATTCAACACAAGAATGAATAATTCCAAAGAAAAATGAGAAAATCGAACCTTATGTTCTTGATTGAAACTGTAAGAAAAGTTTTCATGAAGTATGTGGTCTGCAAATAATTGTACGTTGAAATAAAAGATTTCTAATCTGACCATTTAGTCAAATTTCATTTTAATACGTTCGACAATTTTAATCGCCGATAAAATCAATAGTTTCGAAATCAAGTAAATTTCGAGTGAATTAAATACAAATTTAACAATTTCAATCAATACACATAAATGTCGACTGTAAACTGAAAAATTCCACACATTTGATAGTGCATAAACAATGGTAATGTTAAAAAGGAGAAAACTTGAATTATCTGTCGATCAATGAATTTATTCCTGAAAGATTGAAAAATGTAACTAAATTTTGATTTGGGCGAATTCATTTCTCCTCCCTCTTTATATAAACAAACAGTATAAACGATAATCGAATGATAAGTAACGATTCCTTTCTTTAAAAATTGAGACGGTACATGATACATTTTTCAAATAAAAAAAAAACAATAATAATTAATTATGAAAATTTCATAAATTGAAAATGGCCATAGTTGGGAAAACACTTAAGATAAAAATTCAATAATTTAAAATTTATAAAATATACAAGATATACATAGATGTACACACAAAACTAGAATATATGCAAAAATAACAATCATGACTTCTTACATTATTCCTTCCACAACCGTGTTGTGAAGTTTGATTCACTAGGCCACTATGTCAGCATGTACAAATATAGCAATTGTTTATATAATATATATATATAATTTTAAAATTACATATTTACAATAATATACACTATTTACTTTTATTACCTACTTGTGTAAAAATAATATGTACATTATTCAGCTCTGACTAGTTAACCGAATTACCAGCATCACCTCACCAATGATACTTTAACTCCGCTTAGCTAGTGGGGCTCCTTTAAATAGGAATATTATTTTCCGCAGCTTCAACCACAGTTAGTTAAAAGGGACAGTATAGATCATCTAGGAAATTCTATTCTTCATTATTGTTACTTTGATCCATTGACCAACTGAATTGACGGATTTCTTTGGCTTTTTAACATTGTCGTCTTCAATGTTTCCTATGAACTGCCATCCTGCATCTCCCTCTGGACCAGCATGATCCCCCTCTTCACGTACGATACCAAATGTCGAATGGTGCTGTGCAATGTCAATGGTCTGCATGCCCTATCCAACTGGATGAAAAATTCTGAAAATAAAAAAGAAATTATAAAAAAACCGAATATACTACTTTCTGAAGAAAATAAATAATGTTGGTAACATTTGAGTTTCATGTTTCAAACATCTTAATGACAAGTGACATATCGCTTGAAAGATACTGTCACTAAACTCACTTAGTGTTAAGTTTCTCTTAAAATGAACCCTCAATTTAAATTACGTTGCACCATCTGCTTAAGTGACATTTTGATTGTTAAAATTAACCTCAAAATTAAGCGCTTCTGTAATTGAAACTTGGATATTTGAGGATAAGATTGTAACCTTAAATAATATGACAAACTCATAAACTGACTGCGGAAATTTGTTGTTTTCAATCAACTATGTCCAATAATAAATTTTTTTGATGATGGATTCATTACGCGTTACAAGACGAGTTGAAAGTAGTTGAAATTGTGGAAATAAGATTTCCTAGGCGAATATTATGAAAAAGCATTCATATTTCAATCAATTAAATTTCTTCTGGGTAGGGAGAGTTTTTTCAATTCAGGTTCGGCCAAAAGCGATGATTTTTGGCAACTTCAGATGTTCGAAGATCGCTACAGATCAATTAATGAAAGCAAATCATCTCCCATATGACTCTTATAGAACATTTTTAGGAAAGACACAAGATACAGGATTGAAATTCTAAAGGTGAGCTTCAAGTAAGAAGACGACTTCTCGTATTTTTTTGAAGGTTCTAGGAAGGTCAAGTGAAATTTTTGGAAATCTCTGTTATCGAGAAAATAGTTGTTGCATCACTTCCAACTTTGACAAAGAATTTCCCTACCATGACAAAAAACAAATTCTCCAGAATTGAGAATTTGCGGAAATTATCCTAAGCTTCAAAAAATAAAGAAAAACTGAACTCGTCTGAACCATAGAAAATATTTTCTCGATAACAGAGATTTCCAAAAATTTCACTTGACCGCTAATTATTTTCCAGTAAAAAAACACATTCGGAATGAGACTGAAAATTGAAGACAAAATCGTATTTCCTGAATATCTCGAAAAATATTCATTTTGGGATAAAAATCTTGGACGTATGCTCCTATTATTTTTTGATGAAGATTTCGAAAATGCTTCGGAAAAATGGGGTTCCAATTAGAAAAACACGATTTTCTGATGTTTCGTCACTTCTAATTTTGACAAAGAATTTGTGACCTCCTGTATCATATTCTGAAAATCACGCTATCGTAAAAGAAGCATCAGCCTTTCTTCCCGGAGATTCTCAAAAATGAGAATTTTTAATGGAAAAACCTCGAAGTTGTCTATATTCAACAGAGTTCAATTTCGAGATTTTTTTCGTATTTCCTCATTAAAAGAGAGTTTTCTCAGGAAAATTCAAACTTCTGGAATCAAAAAGACTCGGAATTCAATGGAGAATCTATTAATGCAATGAAAATGGGTCTTCCCATTTGAAAAACGAAAGTTGATGTCGCTTCCGAAAAAAACTAGAACCTTCAAAAAATATACAAGAAGTTGTCTTCTTACTTGAATTTCAATCCTGAATCTTGTGTCTTACCTAAAAGTATTCTATAGATCCATATTCGTGAATAACCCTGTATAAACCAAAAAATCGGAATTTCCACAAGCAAATCTAAGGTTGACTGATGCATGAAATCGTCAAAATGATGGTAAAGTTAGGTTAAGCAAATGACAACTATCATCTGTAGCCGGCCAGTCAATGAAATGTCTTTATTGAACTAGGGTGAAAAACTGAAATATCACTAGATAAAAGTATTCAAGGGACCCTATCTTAAGATTCTGGTGAGTGATAGTCATGTAACTGTCAATTAACTTTGAAATAACGCTTAATAAAGTGATTATTTTAAGAGAAATTTTAACACCGTTAATATGAAGTCTTAGGGTCAGTTTCATAAAACTTTAATTTGCGATTGCGGTGCCTCCAATTAATTTAACGGTACAATCAAAGTTTTGTGAAACCGACCCTTAGACTCAATTTTTTTTTCATGTTTAAGTCAAGTATTATTCGAAACATTAATTACCAGTGAGACCAGCATTCTGGACCAGGCTATCGGCCGTCTCCCACAGATCCATGTAGGTCAGCAGGTACGTAAAGTGCTGATTTTGGTTCGTCACAGCGTTGTGTATCGGCAAGGGTATCCACATGCCCTGATTCCTGCTGCCCAGCTCGCTGCTGCTATAACCCGACGAAGAGTGGCTCCCTATGGACCCCACAGAACCAGATGGCGACACGGCGACGCTGCGTTGGGTTGCGCTCCGTTCTGATTGGCTGGTGCCTCCGTTGCGGTGCTCTGGAAAATACAATTTCGTTAACAAAGATCCAAACGACAATCGGTTTCATTTTCGGGTGTCGTAAATTAATGATCGCCTGGTGGTTCTATGTGCTTTTTGAAGAGTAAGAATGAATCGTGAAAAGCTGCTTGAAGTTGCAAAGCTTCTTAATATTGTTAAATATTGGAGTGACCAGACTCAATCGTACAAGAAGAAGCAGAGCAACTTGCTTCTAAGGATTATGTAGGAACACTTTCATAAGTTTGTTCGAAGTCAAGAAGTTCTGAGTACGCAAAACGTCAAAAATGTCAGTTGTCAGTTATCTAATCCCGAAAATTAAGAGGCAACCTCTTCTATCATGAACCTCAATGGTTTATTGTCTTTGGGCCGTTTGTACTCAGTGTTGAGTTTCCCTTAAGATGAACCCTTAACTTAAATAACGTTGCACCAGCTGTTTGAGTGATATTTTCATTGCTAAAACTAACCTCAAATTCAAGTGCTCCCGTAATGACCACTTGGATATTTGAGAATGAGATTATAACCAATAATTTGTTGAATTCATGAACTGATGCAGAACATTTGTTGTTTTCTATTGACTTCTTCTAATAATAAATAATTTTGATGATGGATTCATTGCAATTGGAAACAGACGATTTGAATGATGATTTGAAAGTATGTACATAGTTGAAATTGTGGAACTTAGAATTCCTAGGCGAATATATTAAAGATTTTCAAGATGATCTTTCTGCAACTTCAGGTGTTCAAAGATCGCTACAGATCATTAATGAAGGCAAATCATCACCCATATACAGGGCTATTCACGAATATGGCTCTACAGAATATTTTTAGAAAAGACTAAAGATTCAGGATTGAAATTCTAAGGTGAGCTTCAAGTGAGAAAACGACTTCTCGTATATTTTTTGAAGGGTCTAGGACTTCGGTTTTTCCAGAAGTGACATCAACTTTCGTTTTTCAAATGGGAAGACGCATTTTTTTTGCATAAATAAATTCTCCATTGAATTCTGAGTCTTTTTGATTCCAAAAGTTTGAATTTTACCGAGAAAATTCTCTTTAAAAAAGGAAATACGAAAAAAAATATCAAATTGAACTCTGTTGAAATACGGGCAACTTCGAGGTTTTTACATTAAAATTCTCATTTTTGAGAATCTTCGAGAAGAAAGGCTGATGTATCTTTTCCGATAGAAAATGTCTTCTCGATAACAGAGATTTCAAAAAATTTTACTTAACCGCTAATTATTTTCATTAAAAAAACACATTCGAAATGAGATTGAAAATTGAAGACAAAATCGTTTTTCATGAATGTATCTCGAAAAATATTCAATAATTGGGATAAAAGTCTTGGATGTATGCTCCAATTTTTTTTTGACGATGATTTCGAAAATGCTTCGAAAAAATGGGGTTCCAATTTGAAAAAAGCGATTTTTTGATGTTTCGTAACTTCTAACTTTGACAAGGAATTTGTGACCTAATGAATCATATTCTGAAAATCACGCCATCGGAAAAGAAGCATCAGCCTTTCTTCTGTAGGTTCTAAAAATGAAAATTTTTAATGTAAAAAACCTTGAAGAGATTTTTTTTGTTATTTCCTCATTTAAAGAGAATTTTCTCGGGAAAATTCAAACTTTCGGAATCAAAAAGACTCAGAATTCAACGAAGAATCTATTTATGCAATCAAAAATGAGTCTTCCCATTTGAAAAACGAAAGTTGATGTCACTTCCGGAAAAACGGAAGTCCTAGAACTTCAAAAAATATACGAGAAATCGTCTTCTCACTTGAAGCTCACCTTCAGAATTTCAATCCTGAACCCTGTTTTTTTCCTAAAAATGTTCTATAAAACCATATTCGTGAATAACTTCAACAAGCCAAATCTATCGTTGACTGATGCATAAAATCAGTCAAAATGACAGTAAAGTTAGGTTATTTAAATGACAACTGTCATCTCTGGAAAGCCAATGAAATGGCATTATTGCACTAGGGTGAAGTTTCGCAACACGATAAACTGAAATATCACTAGATAGAAACATTCAAGGGTCTCTCACTCAAGATTCTGCCGAGTGACTATAATGCAACTGTCAATAAATTCAAGCGACCATAAACTTTAAGAGACGCTTAGAAAATTAGTGTAAATGGGATTAAATCTCTCGAAAAGCATCGATAGAACCAGGGATTTCAATTTAAAGGCACAACAGGGTCAATAACGTAATCGTCAATCAACTTACCTTATTGCAGAATTCAGCAATTATTTTTTGATATTCCCTACTCTCCCTTCTCTTCATCTCAATTAGTTTATAATAAAGTCTCGATTGGCATCGATAA